>WTSP01019338.1:13628-33304 GCA_025331215.1 Actenoides lindsayi | reverse complement strand
GGCCGGGGCTCTGAGCACCCTGCTCTGGTTGCAGATGGCCCTGCTCCCTGCAGGGGGGTTGCACTAGGTGACCTTTACAGGTCTCTTTCCACCAACATTATTCTATGATTCTGTGTTTCAAGTTTGTACCTAAACTATTTGAAAGCTTCCCACTAGATGGTATTTGCCTATTTTAGTAAACAGACCATCACTAAAATAGACTTTTCACTCTTTGCTCATGTGCAGGTTATTTCAGTGTGTAGTCTCCCCTAATACACGTTCCTCTCTCCCATTTAGGCTCTGAAATATCTGGATTATATATTTACGGGTGTCTTTACCTTTGAGATGGTGATCAAGGTAAGAATTTTTCCAAGCAGAAAGGTTCACCTCACCTTTCAGGTTTATACTCTACTTATGGGAAGCTGGAGAAAGAGGGTGGAGCACAAGAGGCCTCCCGTGGTGCCTGAAGAGATGGTGGTGGTGATGGAAACCTCTCCCTCAAGAACAGCATCAGGAGTAGCCAGTGCACAACTGATGCCTTTCTGTAGCAGCTCTCCTGGTTTCTTTAATCTCCCATTTTATGGGGGATATCTTTAGTATATATAGGATATCTTCAGTAGCTGTGGTTGTATAAGAGGATAAGAAAATGTGAGTGCCTGCTGCAGAAATGTCTGTGCGTGGCTAAAGACACAGGAGCTGGTAGACCTTGCTGAGACATGTCTGGTTTTTCCTTTTTCCTTTGATGCTGATCAGGAACATGAAGAGCAGCTGATTCTTGGTCTGTCATGTTTCAGAAAGCTGAGTATCTTTTTATTTTACTCAGTATGGCGATAGATTTTGCTAAAACTATGGGGCAGCAACTTCTCAGAAAGCACAATTCTAATAAAGTCAGAACTTATTCTTGGGGTAATGGTGGAGTCAGTTTTGACTGTCGGAGCAAGATGCAAAAGAGATGCAGAATCAAAAGCCAGGGCAGTTCGATAGAAGAATTTGAAGCTTTAGGAGGAAAAGAACCTTACATGGGCAGTTGCTCTCAGAAAACCAGGTAGAATGTCGAGTGTGCACTTGGAGACTCAACTGCAGATGATCTTCAGCAGCATTGCAGGGAGAGACTCTGTCTCATGCAGACACAGTCCTGGCTGCTATGCTGAGCAGCATCTTTCAGCAAGTGCTTCAGAGCAGGTTTATTTCTTTGACTTGTTGCATCAGGCTGTGGGTCTTTCCCATCCACGCCTTTGTGTTTTATAGCATGCTGTCCTATGTCAGTTGTGGATTCCTACTGCTGTGGCAGGATTAGGGTAGAATAAAATTAAACTATATGGCTGTTTGACACGCAGGCTGCTTTTCCCATAAATGAGTGCCTGTCTGTGCAAATAATCCCACGTAGCAGTTAATGCTCTTGTCTCTTGAGCTTTTGGTTACAGTTTATTGACCTCAGCTCCAATTTTGACAAAGCTCTCTGCCTGTTAGAGATGAGCAGCTTGGCTGAGTATCTAGATGTTGCCCTTCTGCTGTGAAGCTCTGAAGAAGAGTTTGTGTCCGAGGACATTCCTCTGTACCTCGGTAGTGCTCATTTGGTACTTGTTTTATTAAAACTCTTTCTTTTCTCTTGTTTCCTCTGAAGATGATTGACTTGGGGCTGTTACTCCATCCTGGCTCCTACTTCCGTGACCTGTGGAATATTCTGGACTTCATTGTGGTCAGTGGGGCCTTGGTGGCATTTGCCTTCTCGTAAGTACATTTTCTTCGATGTCCCTCCCAGTTTCTAGGAAATAAGATGCAGAGGAGGCAGGACCCTGGCACAGAGCCAGTGGAAGCGTAGGGTTTGTGGCTTCATTTCTCACTGAAATGTTCAGTTTCTGCCTTTTATCATCTTGTAGCTGGGAGGAAGGAGAAAAAAAATAAATAAATCCCTAAACATTTGTTGGAGAATCTCTTGAAAATTCTCCCAGCTTTAGGGTGAGCCCATTCACTGTTCATTCAAACCTTCAGCTGAGATTTTTGTGATCATTTGGCCAACTTCTTTTCAAGGATGCGTGGTAACAGCACATGGCAGGCCAGTGTCTTCAGGCAATTGTTTTAAAAATTGTTCTGACTATGAGAAAATAGTTAATGAAGTCAGCTGATAACTCAGCGAACTCTTTACAGAACATTATTTCTAGAGCCATGGCTGTTTCTGGTTCATACACTTCTGGTATTTCTCTCTCCTCCTCCCCTCTCATTCAGGACACTTGTGTTTCCAGAGAGTTTCACCTCTAAGGCTAATTGCTCCCTCCCTCAATCGTAGCTCTCTAATTACAACATTACTTAATGTTCCATGTGCTTCTTTAATGTCATGGAGGATTTTGAGCAACAGACACAGAGGAATTATTTTTTTTTTTTAAATGAAGATTAACTTTTAATTTATGCGTTTTTCACAGAAGAGATGAAGGGAAGAGCAATAGAGGTTGCAAGAACTTGAGGAACTTGGAGCTGGATGATGGAAATAAATTTTCCACATGTAGTTCTGGGCCATGGAATAATTGTACTACAGATAGTTTCCCCCAAAATTCTAGATGACCTGGAAACAGGCTACAGGACTCGGCCGGTTTAATCTTCTGCTAAATTAGCCTTGAGTAATTACAGTGAACATTTAGCAGCCCATGCCCAAACTCCACTGGCTGGTTTGTTGACACGATGATTAGTGAAAGCAAAGAAATGATCGGTGTTTTACTTGCTAATGAGGAGAAGCATTCACCTTTGTCAAGGAACTGCGGAAGCGTGTCTTGTATATTTTAGACTGACAGTAATTTTTAGGCAGATGGCCACATCCGTTGCTCCTCTTGAGTGCTCTGCTGATAAAAATACTCCCTTGTCCCTGCAGCACAAAAAGTTACTGGGACCTTTCTGGTAAGGTTGACCAGGAATATTTCCCAGGAGTTTTTAATTTTCTGAGGTTTTATGATTCCTTTCACATTAAGGCTGTGAGATTTTTATTTTAGATCTTCTCCTCCTCATAGCAAATGCTGGATGAAAAAAGTCTCAGCTAACCTGGCCACGGAGTGAATGGACAGAAGGAGATGGCATTGCCATTATTGTATGGTTTTTGAGCCAGTTGAGAAGTGACACTCAGGGATATTGAGGTCTGGGCTTTCTGCACCCAATCCCACACCAAAGAATTGTTTCGATCTTGAGCAAGTCATATCCAATATAAGTTTTTTCAAAGGGTTGCTGCCCTTCCCTCTTTAAAGACTTTGTCCCTGTTTGTTAGAAGTAACTTTTTCAGAGGAGCTGAGTCCTCTGTTGTAAGTGAGGGTGTCTTGAGATGGAATTGCTGGGCTGGGCTGGTGAATGTCTTGCTTACCTAAAATCTGACATCCAAAACCAGGCTGCTTTTTAAGCTCAAGCAGACGTGTGTCTGGCTTAGTTTCCCTGCATGTGGAATATATTTGTATAATATCTTTCAGCACTGCTCAGAGTTAAGCAAAAACTTAACTCGAAAAAAGTTTAGCAAGTTAAAGGAGCTCAACTGAGTTGGAGAGAGGCATAAAATTAATATAACATTAGTCACAAGTATTAGTTTGCAAAACGCTATTACCCAAGTCTGTGATTCTCCGAGAATTTCCCTTTTCTGTGAAGAACTCAAACTTTCAAGGGAAACTGGGAGAAGGGGCCTTTTGTCAGCCCTTCAGGGCAACTCTGTGTGCTGTGAGAACAAGCATCAGGGTTTGCCGTTAAGATGCCGTTGCATCTTCTTGCTGAACATGATTTTCTTTTGGACAATTTATAGATTAAAATGAATAATTTTTAATCTTTCTGAGTCTTTTTTGTGCTCAAGTCTTCTATTGCTCACATTGGGCTGTGAATATCAACCAGCCCCTCATCAGCCTCTAAAAAATTTACTTGAGCATCCCCTGACTGAGCTTCATAAATGTGCCTCGAGCCGCTTCTATTTTACATGCTTTCTGAGTGAGCGTTGAGCAGGGATTTGCAGAAAGTGAATGTGTAAAACCTCCCTGCCCATTTGCTGTCTCCTAGATTAAAACCAGGCAAACCTGTTTCCAAGATTTGGAAAAACTTGAAATTCTTCTGTGATTTTTACAATGACTGCATCCTCTGCCACGTGTCCGTGTGCCAGCAGACAAGGAGCGCTGGCATTCAGTCTGGAGGATGCTCTCGGTATCTCTGCTCTAACCTGAGAGCAGGAAATCCAGCCATTCATAGGAGATGACTTGCTCTTAGTTGCCACCAGTCCAGTCATGACTGCTAACGAGTCCCAGACTGCTCAGATGAAATTTGTATAGATAGTCACCTATTAAGCTCAACTGGTTTGGTTAAACCAGACGGACACACCGAGCCTGCTGCTTTTTTATTCTTCTGAAAACAAGCTTTTGGAGAATAAACTGGGTAATTTTTGTTGGTTTGTTAGTGGGCTTTTTCTAGCAAATGCCACGATCCTGTCACTTATCATCAGTGTCATAAAATGTATTTAATGTGGCCGCTGCCAGTTTCTGTTTGCAAGAACACACGATTGCCACTCGGTGGGTGTGATTTAATGCGTGCGTGTTCTTCACCTTATTGGTGTCCACTGAAGTGGATGTGAATCAACTTCTTGCTGAACAGACATGTCACTGAAAACCAGGGAAAAGCAGAGCTCCCTGAAACGCTTCCATCTGGAATAATGCAACAGCCCGTGTTTGTTTAGGCATATGAGATGGTATCAGTCATTGCTGCAAGGTTCATAAAATCCATCACAGCCTCTCAAACCAGCTATCAGTCTACTTCCTGCCTGTAGCTCTTTAGAAGCTATTCTGTGCTTGACTGTAGTAAAAAAAAAATAATAAAATTTTAAATCAAGCTCTCCAGCAGGATGCCAGAAACAGTGATAATCCTGATAATGATGATAATAAAATGATGGCTTTGATTTAGGAATGTATTTCAAAGAGAAATTCCTTCTTCTAGAGATAAACTTGCCACAGACAGACATGGTTTGGTCTTTAGGGAATTAGAAGTAGAGGAATTTAAAGCGAGCTAGCAAATTTGTCATCAGAATTTATCAGCCCCTGGTGTAAAATGTGCTTGCTCAATAGAAATCCCTGACAGATAGCAGCAGAGAGGTTGTAGTTATACGTTTTCAGCCACAGAAAGGTGGCTGGGATGCCCAGAGTTTTCACACTGCTCGTTGGAAAAGCAAACAGCGTTTGCCAACCAATCCGGGTCGTTACATCCCGAAGCATGAGGAGGCTGAAGGGCTGTTTGCCCTGGCTGCTTGTCAGCCAAAGGGCTGCTGCACCCTGGGGGGGTGGGAATGTGCTCTACAGCCAACCTGCTGCTTCCTCACTGGTTGTTTCTTACCAGCACGGAGTTGGTGGGTGTGGGACCGGGGATGGGATTATCTGCCAGCAGGTGCCTGTATGTGCATGGGGTGCACTGTACAGCCTGATGTTTCTGTTTGTCATTGACTCTGCTCTTTCTTTGTCTTCTTCTTGCTGGAATCTCTCTCTAGGAGTTTCATGGGGTAATATGTTATTCCTGTCTCTTGCTGCACTGTTATGCCTGTCAATCTTGTGTACACACACTTGCCACTGTGGAAACGAACCATGTTACACCCATTGCATCGACTCCTTTGTCCCTTTATCGCTCATTATTCAGAGAAAACGTGTTTTCCCTTGACAATCCTCATTCATCCTTATTTTCTTTAAGCAGAGAATAGAAGCAGACTAGAGAGCCAAGTAGACCAGAGAGCTGGAAACCATTCTAAGCAGATGTATTTGTGCCAAAAAAGATGTGAGGGGATGATTTAGTGGGTACATCGTTGATGTGTGAGTTGCAGTTCAGGAAAATCACAATAACTAGGTTTAAAGGAGCAGGTTTATTCTCATTCAGAGGACTGCACCTCTAAACTGCACTAGCAGTGCTGGAAGCTTCAGGAGTGTGGAGCCTGGGCTGAGCTGGGAGTCAGGCTGTCAGCCTCTGACATGGTGAGAAGTCTTTTGATGTGAAAACAGGGTGTGTAGAGGGTGTTTGGAGAGGTTGGCAGGGGCAATTTGTAAAGACGGAGGTAGCAGAAGTTGCGTTTCACTGCCTGGAGGAGGTGGCACTTTTGTGGGGGGTGTGGGACAGCACAGCTTGGCCTGGGGACCGGGGGGAGGCAGAGCTGCATCGTCTCATGCCACAGTTCCCAGCAGGGCAGGAGCTCAGGTTGGCTCCTCCGCAGCAGATAACCCAGAGATGCAAAGGGAAGGATGCAAAAAAAAATGTCTTTAATGCGGTCCAGGAAATTGGGTACTTGTTTCTTTCTTCTGTCTAGGAAACCAGATCATTTAGACCCTGGAAGAGGGCAGCTTTGTGCTTGGGCAGAGTTGTGTGACCCATTTACTCTTCCGTGGAGGAATTCACTTTCTGCCTTGGGGATTTCAGGCAATTGCAGCAGGCAGTGGCTCCACCCGACTGAATATTTGATGACACAACTCTAAGAGGCCCATGTTATGTGAAATCAGAGCTGCTGGCAGGAGCAACAGAAGCAAGAAGCTTCCATTTTAAAGAACTATGAATTTTTTAAAGGATCTTTTATTTATTAAATGAAAAAAAAAAAAAAGAGGCCATGCAAAGTTCTTTTAAAATATTTTTCATGTTTTAAATAAATGAGCAGCAAACTGCTCCAGAATAAAAAGAACTGGTCTAAGTAACCAGAATTGACCTAATGCCTTTTTTCCCTTTGTGATGTTCTATTTATTTTTTTTTTTTAAGTCATTGGGCTTCTGTTTGCTGTCTGGCTTTATCCTGCTCGCTCTTCTATAGCTCTTCTGAGGTTTGTAGCAGTTACTCTGCAGTCACCTAAGATCTTGTCCTTCTATAGCAATTTATTTTTGTTGTCAGAAATACCCTGGTCAGATGTGTGCTTTTGCACCCCTTTTTACTGAATCCTACTTCCATCTGGACCTTGTATTTTGCTGGGACATCCATGGCCTCGTATTAGAGTGGTGTAAAAACCAACATTGGCGGAGGGGATTCTTAACACCACTGAGAACAACCCTTAAGGTTTTATTTGACAGGCTGAAATAATTGCAGAAGATCCATGTACTTAAAATGCAGTTTGCATCTCTCTAGTTCAGAATATCAGCCAGTTGAAAAAGCTTTCTCCTAGAGCAGGAACCTTGCTGGGGCAAGAAATAAGTACGATTTTTCAGGATTCTCTACAAGACTTGGATCATAAATCTCACTAATGTTTAATTGGCTCACACTCTGTTTTGCTTAGATGCCTGAAAAGGAGGTGGGCTGGGAGGGAATCAGCCCCTCTTAGTGGCCTTCAGTCAGGCAGAAAGAATTTTGTAGGACTGGAGCTGCCTGCCCTTCACCTCCAAGCTCTCAGTGCAGCCATCCGCACACCTCCCCACATCAGGGAAAACCAGCTTCTTCACTCACAGAGCTGGGAGGAAGGACGTGCTCTGCCTCACCTACTCACTAGTCCACAGTAGGTCTGTTTAACCTTCCTAGAAATACTAAGTCCACAGGGTTTGGTTTGGTTTTGGTTGGATTTTTTTTTTTTGCTTCAGGCTTGGAGCCAGCCCCGTGAGACCTGAGCTGGCTCCTTCAGAGACGAGAAGTTTCTCTGATCTCGTCTTGAACTTCCAGGAGGTCTTGTTAGCACAGTTGTTGTGTAGTGCAAATGGATGGCAGCGTAGTGAGTGGGTGTTTAGATCCCCTGGAACCAGGAGCGCTGGAAAACACCCTGCAGAAATATTCCGTGGTTCTGCTGGAACCCAGGTGGGGATTGTTGAGGTTTATTCATTCAGTTGGTACCTGCCAGTGACTGTGCTGCTAAACTGGGCTGGGGGTGTTAATCTGCAAACCAGGAACGTGGCCTCAAGTGATTGGGAATTGAATATAGTTCTGGGCTGAGGTATACCACCTCTCTTTTTTTCACTCCTACTGTCCCAACCACATGTCCCTAAACCCTCTCACTTTCACTCTTCTCTCAACTCTACTTTTCTCTGCTCCTAATTCTTCAACCTCTCTGCCACGGTTTCCTCATCTAGTTAAACCTCAAATGGCCCAAGTGGTTTGCTTGGCCTTCCAGAGGGGAGAGGATGGAGGGAGCAGCAGTGGCAGACAAGGTGATGGGCATGTGCTGGGTGACCATCACCACAGGGACAGGCTGGCTGGTCAAGCCAGGTGGTATCTCCTTCCTGATAACCTATTTCCCCTTCTACTTCCTTCCTGACACTGATTGTCCTCCTCCAAGAGCTGAACAAATTGTTTTGCAGACAAGGCATTGCTAAGTATCAGACAATGCTGCCTGGAAAGTAGATGAGCTCCAGTTTAACTGGCTCAGCTGGAGGTTATGGTGACAAGGAGGAGGCTGCATTGACGGTGTCAGGATCATTGCTTGCTAGGAGTTGGTGATTTGAAAGCAGATAGGCAAAGTCCAATGTGGGCCAGCTCTTCAGTCCTGCTGAAACCTGAAAAGAAAGCCAGGAAAAGCTTTGCTGGCAGTCTGCTTCATCTTGGCCAGACTAAGGGGTGTCTAATGAGACTCAAAAAATATTTCTTTTAAAATATATAATAGCTAATTTGTGACATTCAAGCAGCTCTGTAGCTCCTTGGGTATTAGCTCCATCACCTGGAATTACAGCCATGCCAGCAGTCAGGATCCAGCTGTGGCTGGTGGAAATGGCCCTAAAGCAGCCCTGAAAGACAAGACAGGAAGAGCACAGATAAATCTCCCTCCTGTCCCCCTTCTCCTCTATTTCTATTAAGTCATGTGTAAAGGCAACTTGAGTTTGGTTTATAAGTCATAGGAATACAACCCATGGACCTCTCAAAATTCCTTGTGTCTCACTGCTTCTTGCATTTCAGGACAAATGCAGTGAGTGGTAATTGGAGAAGGAGACCGGAGATGAGACAGGAATGTGTGTTTCTGGTTGCAGATTCCAGTCCAGTGTTAGCATTGAGTACAGTGTTAGTAGTGAGTTATTTATCTTGTAGAAGCAGATAGATTGCAAAAAGACACCTTTCAGGGCTGAGCAAGGTCAGACAGCCATGAATATGAGTGGTTTCCTCCTCTCTCAGTCCTTGTCCTTTAGCACAGAGCCCAGGGCTGGCTGCTAGCTGGGTGGGGGAAGCTTTGTGGTCCATTATTTTCTCATACCTCTCATGGGTCTCTCAGGTTTCTTGTATTTCTATCGCTTTCCTGTTGGGGAAGAGAAATGTTTAGCAAACTGGAAGAGCATAGAATAGGAGTTTCAGCATCTGCTCGACATGTTATCCATTCACACCTGTGTTCCTTCAGTACAGTCTCAGACCCAAACCTACAGTCATCAATAAAACCCTATTAGAGATTTTCATCCCATTTTTCACATCATATGAACTGAAGGGGAATGTCTTTGTTTTGCTGTTGGGTTGGAAGAAGGTGCAACTGTGGGGTTTTTTGTTTATTTTGGAAGTGCACGAGGAAATGAACTCTGTCCTTCCCCTAAAGTCCTCTTATTGGTAGCAAGAGGAATGGTTTCGAGTCTTGCACTCAGTTTTAACCAACACTAAACCCAAAATGTGACTTACAGCACCTGCATGCCTAAGTGGGAAGTTGCCCCAGCACTGTTCCAGGCATGTAATATACTGTCATATTACATGTTCCTGCATGGGTTTGGTAGCATGTCTTCCAAGAGGAGAGTTGAGGATGAGGGCACAGAATGGCTCTGGTGCCCAGGAGAGCTCTGTCCCTCACCTTGAAAGTCACTGTCTGCTTGTCTAGACACAACGTCCCTGCCAGAGAAGTCCAAGAAGCACACAGAGAAACATCCTCCTGTCTTATCCAGGTGCCTGAGAGGGAGAAGAGCCAAGTGTGACCTTCTCACTTCTCCTGCCCAGGGCTGGGATGAATGTACTAAGCCTCCTCTCCTGGAGGCTGCAACTGGAGTGTGTGCTGCTGCCCTGGCTTTGACCATTGCCTGGGTAGGGAGTTGGGGCAGGAAGGTCACCAGTTCCTGGGTGATGCTCTGTGAGTAGCGGGGAAGCGAGCGAAGGCTGGCGAGCACGTGTGTGCAAGGACCATGTCCTGCCTGCAGCCCTTCTCCTGGGCAATGATTAGCACGGCTCACGTGGGTATTCATCTGCAGCCCTCGCCAGTCTCTCTGCATCCATGGTGAGGATGACACCCAAAACCTGTTAAAAAAACCCCAACCCAAAGCTCAGTTCCACAACTGAAACCACAATGGGTACTCGTAGATGTTCTAGTTAGTGACCTGAGGATCAAACTCTTCCCTCTATTGTTCTTGTGCCTTTTATCCCTTGCAGAGGAACCAAGGGCAAGGACATCAACACAATCAAGTCGCTGCGAGTTCTGCGGGTCCTAAGACCACTGAAGACCATTAAACGACTGCCAAAGCTAAAGGTTAGCCAATAACTACAAATCTGTCTTTCTCTGGAGGTCTGCAACTGATCCAAGTGGAAGCCAACGGACTAAACTTGAATTAAGCTATTTCTGTTCCTTGTATTTTGTGGCAATTAATCTCATTGTCAGATTTATAAAAATAGCCATGCAGATGTTTAGCAAATGCCAAACACCTGTTTCTTTTGCAAACATTGTGTGCAAGATTATGAATTATGGTGAATCCGTATTAAAATCCAGTTTCTGGGGAGAAAAAAAAAGGAAAAAGAAAAGGAAAAAAAAGCAAATAATTTAAATTACAGTTTGTAAGTGTGGTGCTCTTAGAAATGATATAGGAGAAAAATAAGGTTTGGAGTGTTGGATTTTCCCTAGAGATTGCAACATGAATATTGCAAGCTTTTCCACAGTCTGTCTAAAGAGAAATGTCTTTTGCTGTAGCAGGGCTTTTAATCTGTTCATCTTCTCTATTAAAGAATATCCAGCGCAGGGTTTTATAGCTATACCCTTTCATCTCCAGAATACTAAGTCACAAAGTAAAATAAATGTAACGGCCCATGGTGACTTAACACCATTTGACAAAGCCTTTCAGACACAGCCAGCCCCTGGAAGCAGAGAATGGAAAGAGTTACAGAATTTAATCATTTCTGAGTTTGAGGATACCTATCGTTGACCATCTTCATGGGGCATCACTGCCTACGGGCTCTTTTCTTTGGGAGGTGGGGGAAAAAGGATGGGTGCTTCTGCAAGGGTGAAACTACAGCTGACGACTCCTCTTCTGAGGCAGCAGAATGTCAGAGTCAGGTCTTAGAGAGATTTGCTTTTATCCTTACCCACAATTCGTGCTTAAATAATTTTGATTTTATGCGGGTTTATGCACGCTAAATTCACCTTAAAAGAGAAGGAAGGGTGCTGTGGAATAATGTAGAAAATGGTCTTTATTTACCTGTTTAGAGATCTGAAATGTACAGCTCCCAGGTCATAAAACAGTCACTGTAGGTCAGTCCTTCAGCAGGACGCCTCTCGCTTTTTATTGAATGTCTTCCTTATTTTCAAGGCGTTTTACAGAGTAATTTTACTTCTGAAAGAGTATTCAGAAATCTTTGTGAAGCAGAAGCCAGATTCATAGGGTTTGTCTTCTAAATTCTTTCCATTTTAAATTTATTTTTTGTTTCCTGGAGGTGATACTGTCTGTGACAATCAGCAAGATCAATGGGGTGATCAGAGATCTCTCCGGTGGTTTAAGTCAGGATTTCTGGGTTGCATCAGGAGTGTAATTTTGTGAATTATTCACTTCCACTTAGAGAGACAGGAACAGTTTTGTACAAACCCCGCTCTTGGGCAGTAAGGCTGCTCCAGTTCTATCATTATGACCGACTTCTCAGCCTAAAATTAAACCTGAAATTGCTCGTAACAATAAATCAGTGGCTAATAGCCAAATAATACATGGATTGGAGAAGTTCTTTGCAGGGAGTTCAGAAATGACATACGCTGACTAGATCAGTCACACTTAATTTTGATAGTTCATTAGAAAAATATTCATTAGATGAAGTATCATTCAAAGCATTTTGTTTTGTATCTGGTCTGTTTTCCTTTTTATTCAGACAGTTCAAATAATGGTCAACAAGTAACATATTTGATGAGCTTTTACCTAAGCGTTGGGAGTAAATTAAACACAAGTACAGTTTTCATTTCATTATTTGGTAGAGAAATATTTGCTTAGAACTAATATTTGTCTTGACAGCCTGCAATTGTCTTTATAAATTTTATGGGCAGTACCAGAAAATCCAGTAGCACAGCCAAACTCACTGAGGTAGCAGGAAATGTAGGAAGCTGACATTATTTCTCACCACTGGAGCATGACTCTTGGTCAAACATTCGGTGTACAAGTCTGTGAAACCATTCATGGGCTGTAGGTTGGGTAATTACTTAGTAAGTGTAGTTAGATGCCAGATGCCAAGATGTTAGATGCACTTTGCCTTTCTTTCAACCACTTCACCTTGTTTTCCTCTGTCCCCAGGCTGTCTTTGACTGTGTGGTGAATTCCCTGAAGAACGTTCTCAATATCCTCATCGTTTACATGCTCTTCATGTTCATTTTTGCCGTCATTGCTGTGCAGCTCTTCAAAGGCAGATTCTTCTACTGCACAGATGAGTCAAAGGAGCTGGAGAAGGACTGCAGGTATGGCCAGGGGCAGGAGCTGGTGGGGGGGAGCTCAACTTTCCTCCAGCAGCAGCAACTCCCTCGACAGTCCCAAAGCTGCATCAGTTGGGTATCTGCTGAGCTTGATGAGTCTTCTGTGAGTCAGAGCAATGTTTCAGCACAGCTACCCTAGAGGTGAATTTACCCTTTTGTTGTTTTACTAATTCCATCTTTCCTGGCTGGGATCTAGCAAGTGTTTACCCAAATGGATAATGGATGCACTCTGCGGATGTACTCAATGGACACACTGGAACACATTGCCCCGGGAGATTGTAGGTGCCCCAACAATGGATGTGTTCAAGACCAGGTTGGACGGGGCTTGAGCAACCTGGTCTAGTGGGAGGTGTCCTTGTCAATGGCAGGGGGTGTGGAACTAGATGATCTTTAAGGTCCCTTCCAACCCAAACCATTCTGTGGTTCCATGATTCTGTGAAATGTTTAACGATAGAAGGAGGGAGGCTCCTTTTCCCAGGGAGGGCTAGATGTGATTTTAAGCTGAAGGGATTTTGAAAGGATGGAGTGATTCCTTTTTCTACGTGTCGCCTCCATTCTTAGGGCTCACAGGAATTAGAAAAACACAATGAGTAAATAATCAGAAATTAGTCAGTAGGGAGTTCAGGAGCTCCTAATTATCTGGAAAAGGGCTCAGTATTTGAACATCTTAAAACCCCTATCATGCTCTACTTGCCACAATATGCCTCTTCCTCACTTGCCTTTTGTCTTGGCACTCAAACCACATCCTCAGTACCGTCCAGCTCTGCCCAAGTCACCCTTCTCCTGCCACCTTGCCAACATGGGGCTCGTCCCTGCTGGGACTGTGCATTCAGGAGCCCTGGGGACTGTTGCTGCCGTTCCTCCTGGTGTTACAGCAGATATGTTGCAGAAAGAAATATGAAATGATTAAAAAAATAAATGTCAGTTGGAGGGAAAGTCTCCAGATGCCAGGTCTCTCAGCCCCTCTAAGTGGGACCAAGTTAGAAATTAGATCCAAGCCTGAAGTAGGACCCAAAGACTTTTCCCCTTTGAGTAGCGGAGTCTTCTGTGGGATCAGAAAATTTGGGGGCCAGGATGTTATTAATTGCCAGCTTTGCCTAATAAATGAATGCCCTGATTACAATTCCTTTCATTTCTAGACTTCTGTTCCCATTCCCGTGGCTCAAAATGTCTCGAAAAATGGCCTTTATTTCTGTAACAAACCTGGAGGCTGTCTCTTTATTTATCTTTAATACATAGAACAGTCAGACTCTGCTACTGGGGCTTCTCGATGCTCCTCAGTGAGTCATGGCTGATTTGGTTTAATTCTCTCATTTGGTCCGACTCTCTGGTTTTTTCCTAGGGGTCAGTACCTCGATTATGAAAAGAATGAGGTGGAGGCACAGCCCAGGGAATGGAAAAAATACGAGTTCCACTATGACAACGTGCTCTGGGCTCTGCTCACGCTCTTCACCGTCTCCACCGGCGAAGGGTGGCCAACGTGAGTACGTGGGACTGGCAGGGTCAGTGCTCACCGAGGTAATGGCAGCTTTCCACAGCTCTGAGGGACGGGTAAACGGCAGGTGACCTGGGAAAGAAGAATAGTCTTTTATCAGCTAAGCTTTTACTTGCCTTTGTGTGGTTATTGGGTGAATCAGCAGGCAGGGCTCTGCGCTTTTCTTGCCGTTGTTCTGAGCTCACCCAGGGTTGCTCGGGCAGGTTTTGGTACTTAAGGGTTTGTTTGGTCTGGTCTTTTGGACTTACATGCCTTTCTCGGGTGTAAAATTGATAACGGGAACGTAAGAAAACAGGGGGAAAAGTATTGTGACCTATGCTGAAAGTGTACTGGGTATGGCAGTCCCAACGCGACATTTACTGTTCGGCATATGACTTTATTTTGGCACACTTTTCTGCTGGGATTCGTGGAGTACAATTCATGGTCAGGGTTTCTCCGTGGAAGGCTTTGCCAGTCCTCCATGTTCAGCTAGTTCATAAAATAAAGAAGAGAACACACAGCATTGGTCTCCCTTCTCCAGTCCCTCGCTGTGCTCCCTTACTCGGAGATCATCAACTCCTTTCTTTTCCCACCCTGCCTTCATCCTTGTTGACCAGAGAAGAGAAGCCAGATCTAACTGTATCCTCTCCTCTTGGCCATGGGGATAAGTGGATCTGGACATAGCAAATCTCCATCATTCTACAGAATGGTGAAAGCAGAAACGGTTTCCCTAAAAATATCCTCAAGGAAAACTTCTTCCCAGCCATGGAGATGGGAGTGAGTTTGACCTGAGCATATGTGGGAAACCCTCCATGTGAGTGAAGGCCGGTGAGTGACTATCCAAGGTGTCATTGGTGCTTCACACTGATTTCATTGACTTTTCCTCTCTCTCTTTGCACTTGATTGCAGCGTGCTGAAGCACTCGGTGGATGCTACCTACGAGGAACAGGGTCCCAGCCCTGGCTACCGAATGGAAATGTCTATCTTTTACGTGGTGTATTTTGTTGTCTTCCCTTTTTTCTTTGTGAACATCTTTGTGGCGTTAATCATCATCACCTTCCAAGAGCAAGGAGATAAAGTGATGTCAGAGTGCAGCCTCGAGAAAAACGAGGTACCTGTGTCTTCTGAATCTGGTGTTAGCACCTGGGGGCTCCGAGCACCTTGATACCAGTGGAAACCCTCTCCTTGTCCCTCCCATGCCTGGGGGGGGGGCTTTAGAGCAGTCGTTATGGAGGGGGTGTGGTGTAGAGACCAAACCACATGACAGACTCACCCAACTTCTACATAAAAGCAAAACCAGGGAGAGCTCCCGAATGCTGCATGTTAGCAAAGCACTGTCACATGTCCCCTGTGGATCACACCTCCGCTTCCAAGTGAAGATAGACTTGCATGTTAGCTCAAGCATGGAGGTGTGAAAGCAGTCAGAAATCTCTGGCCTTTTAGAGGCCAGTCATCAGAAATCAAACCAAACTACAACCTCTGCGGCTCCCCAAAGGAACGCTCCTCTCACCAGGCTGGTTCTGTGCCTGGCTGGGATGATGTCCTCCTGAGAGCAGCCCAAAGTAGATGCTTTGGGAAGAGTGTAAGACCAGGGCAAGCACATATGAGGCTTTTGTTAACAAACGCTATTGTTTTCAGCTCAGGAAGCTCCCGAGTTGGATGTGGTTTTACTTTAGTTAGTGGCATCTGTGTCTTTCTTCCATGAATGTAACCAGTTTCCTGCTGAACCCACCTAGATTTTTAGCATCTGCAACACCCTTGGTCTGGGGTCCCACAGCCTCAATGACCTGTTGTGTGTAGAGCCATCTCTTTTCACTCATTTTGAACTGGAACCTGAGTTTTGATGAAAAGAGATGACTTTTCAATCGATTCTTAACTAGTGCATTGTGTATGTCTATATGAACAAAAAGTCCAAAATAAAGCAGGATAGTTAAAGATGCTTTACCCACGTCATTTTTTAACTGAGCAGAAAATATTTTTGCACTAATTTAAGACTTTGTATTCTTGTCTAAATCCAAGAGGAGAAAATGCTCCGGAATCAAGACTTCTAGTGGGCAGAAAGCAATTTTTAATGCAGTTTTATACTCATAATAATGTGAACAGAAATAGCCAACTAAAGGGGTCTTTAGGAGTACACCCAGTAATATTTCTTGGATGATTTATTGGTTGAGTTCAGTTCACATTTTATGAAGTGTTATTAGCTGGACAGGTTTTGCTGTGTGTGAGAACATACCTGGGTTTCACAATACTTTTGTTGGTTTGTTTTTAGAAACACAGATAACATCTTTACCAGTCCTCCAGTTTCTAGAGCTACGTATCAGGAGGACTTGGCAGAGTGTTCTCTGGAGGGAGCCTGTGGATTTATAACTCCCTTCCCTACATGGGAAGGGATTGGGACTTCCTGGGAGCTGGGCTGAATGTCTGTCTCCTGGAATTTCAGGGGGCCATAGGACACTTGTTGGGGTTTAGTATTCCAGAGTGTGTCCAAAAGTGGTTATAATATGGGGATCCTGTGCTGCATTTTACAAGAGTGGTCAGCACTCGTATCACACTTGGAAATACCCTCCTCTAAATGCTCCGCTCGCTCTCCCGACAATATCCCAAGTGACAGAGACTGCCAGCCCTCTTTTTTTGTGTGTGTGTGTTTTCTTTTCATCCCCTTTTTGTTTTGTAGAGGGCCTGCATAGACTTCGCCATAAGTGCCAAGCCACTGACCCGCTACATGCCTCAGAACAAGCAATCTTTTCAATACAAGATGTGGAAATTTGTGGTGTCCCCTCCCTTTGAGTATTTTATCATGGTCATGATTGCGCTCAATACCATTGTCCTAATGATGAAGGTTAGTGGGATGTTACTGAATCTTTGCAATTTTGGGTCAGCGAATGAGGTGTTTGCTGATGAGGATTTGTATTTTGGGGGGGATTGGCAGGAGCAATCTCCACTTCTCATCTGCCTGGTATCATTCTTAGATACCTTGTGGTATTCCTTCAGTTCCCAAAGGCAGGTGGTTTAACTGTGATGACACACTGAGAATGGGACTTCTTGGCACAGCACTGGTTTGGTTTGTAGCCCCTTCAGTGTACAGCCAGTGGGATGGGAACTGGGCTCTGCAGGTCTGGAGTTCCCAGCTCAACCTGAGCTTCTTGCTGCAGAGAAGGGTCACTTCTTGGAGCTACTTGACATGCAGCCATCCCAAGGAAACGCTCAGATTTGGAGCAGTGTCAAGCTTCTGGGAAATGAATCACAGTGTCTAAGAGGAAGAGGTGCAGGTGGCTGGATGTTGTGGATGATCATCATGTGGATGACTATTTTATGATCTCCCCTCCTATCCCTTACCGAGCTTAGAGGATCCTCACAAAAAAAGGGGTCACTGTGTTCTGGGGGTCTGCTGGAACAAAACACAATTGTGCATTTGTCTTCTGGTTTGGAAAATGTTCTTCCTCCCCCCTGGTCCATGCTCTGCTTATAGGGACATGTACACCAGCAACAGTGTCCCCATCCTGGGTGTATCCCCAGCTACCCCATTAAGATAGGTAGGCAATGGTGTGCTTCTGCAGTGGCATTGATAACCGTGTTGTAACCCTTTGGCTTACTTAAAACGAGCAGAAAACCTGGCACTAAAACAGACAAGAGTCTTGCAGTCAGGCAAGTCAGCTGGGAAGGTTTTATTCCATAAGTGATCTTCCAGTAATGGCCTTTCTCCCATCCTGGTTTAGTTCTATGATGCTCCGGAAGCATATGAAGAAATGTTGAAATGCCTGAATATTGTGTTTACATCCATGTTTTCAATGGAATGTGTGCTGAAGATCATTGCCTTTGGTGTGCTGGTATGTGCCTTCCTCATTTACTTTCAACTGTATCCTCTCTACATGAAATGCTTGTAATTCATGACACACATTTAAAAACAAACAAAGAAAAAAAGCCTGTGTTATGAATAAAAAAAACCAACCAAAAACAAACAGCAAAATAACCGTAAATAACCCCATGATCCCTCTATCCCCCTTGTGTTTTCCTTTGGCAGAATTATTTCCGAGATGCCTGGAATGTCTTTGATTTTGTAACAGTGTTGGGAAGTATTACTGATATTTTAGTAACAGAGATTGCGGTAAGTACAGTTCGCTCAATTTGCTTCATTTGCCAACAAAGCTGTACCCTGTCAAGACCATTGCACCTTCTCCCCACCAACCTTCTCCCCTAGAGCTGCCTCTGGGACTCACCGGGTGCTGATGTCCCTGGGTGACCTGGCAGCCTGTTCCCATCAGCTCTGCTCTTCCCGTGGAGACGAGCACAGCTCTCGGCCCCAGAGACTTTCATGCCATGAGCTGTGATGAGAACGACAGCGCTCGTGACTCTGCCAGGGAGCAACAATCTCTCTTGTTCAGCAAACAGCTCCAACCCCGAGCCATTTTTGCCTATTAATGGAAAAATCCTGTTGAATTTAATAGAGGGAAAAGATCAGAAGGATTCTGTTGCTGGCTGATGGTTTGTAGCATGAGGTGCTTTGCAGGACACACACACACGCCTGTCTCCTGGGGCTCCTGCCCGGTCATGGTCACGGGGCAGAGCGAAGGCAACAGGGATAGTGAGAAAGAGAGAGGTGATGGGAACAGGAAAACAGCCAGAAACTCATCAGCCTGCGTGGTCTGGATTGGGGTACACGGTGCATTTCCGTGAGGCCCACAAAAGCTTTGTGGGGCAATTATTAAAATAAAGAACCAGAACAACGTTACCATAGGATTTGTTGGCCAGCCCCACGATGCTGCTGTCTCCCTGCTAACGAGATTACATGAAGTGTAGAACTGTGCCCTTAAATTCTAGAGGATTTTTCCATGAGGGCAGCCAATGTCATAACGGAAGCCTTGATAGCCCGATGTTATCCAGTTTATATATTGCTCCTCTCCTCTCCCCATGCATGTTTTAGCTGATGATGCTGTAGCTGTGTGTGATGAATTTGAATTTTACCATAATTTCTCTTCTCAGTCCCCAGGATTTGCTTATAGATCTGTTTTGTGTGTGCTAAGAATTGTACTCCCCAGACTTCTTTACAGGATGTTCAGCTGGTGGTGAAGACCAGAATACTGTTTCTAAGAAAATACATGATTACCTAACCTCCTTGGTACAAAAAAAAAAGCACACAAACCCCCAAAGTTTTATTCCATGCATGAATGGTGTTCATTTAACAGTTGGTGAATCCTATCTCATAGACTTTGGATTATCTTTTTTTTTCAGTGCAAGGCTTAGAGCCATGGTAAAGTTGCTCAGGTCAATCACAGGGTCTGACAAGCTCTTCTCTGAGTACTTAGGAGATTCACTGTGTGCTTGCCCCTAAGTGTGTCATGGGACACACTTTCTTGCCAGACTCAAGCACCCAATCTTTGGTCTTGGTTTGAAAACTTGTGAAAACTTTTGCGAGTCAGCCACAGAGACTGATACTTCCACCTCTCCTTTGGCCACTTCTATGGGGAGGAAGCAGTGGAGGCAGCAACTCCATGTGGTAAGGCAGCCCGTGGTCTTTTTGAGATTCATAGAATCATCAACTGGTTTGGGTGGGAAGAGACCTTTAAGGGTCACCTAGTCCCAACTCCTGCAGGAAGCAGGGACATCTGCAACTAGAGCAGGGTGCTCAGAGCCCCAGCCAACCTCCCCTGCAATGGTGCCAGG
>WTSP01019337.1:8974-21348 GCA_025331215.1 Actenoides lindsayi | reverse complement strand
GAGAGCGGTGGTGGCTCGGCTGTTCCCCCCGCCCCAACCCTCCCCCCCCCAAGGCTCGTCCCTCTGGGGCTCTCTGCGGGGATTTAGCAGCTGGTGCTGGGCAGCGGAGCTGTTTCGGATGAGCAGAGCCTGCTGCTTATGTCACTTCTGATAGATGCTGATGGAAACTCCACCGGAGGTTTCTCTTCCCCTTTCTACGAAACCCCTTTTTTTTTTTCACCTTTCCCCTCCTGAGCGCCCAGGTTTGCATCGTGCGCTTCGCTTGCTGGCTGCTTATTCTGTCTGCCCTCTGCTCCTTGTCTGTGACAGATATCAACCTTAACTCTCCCAACAAAGGTCTGCTGTCGGATGCCATGACGGACGTCCCTGTAGATAGCGCGGCTTCGGCCAGGACCTCCGCGCCCGAGGGGCTGACTCTTGCCGAGGAGGAGGAGTTGAGATCCGAGCTTGCCAAGGTAACAGGGCACCGGTGTTTGTCAGCAGGGGCCACGTGCGGCTGGAGCTGTGTTTTGCTTGGAACGGGAGCCACGGGAGCAGGACTCGGGGTGGGTTTTTCTGATTTTGGAGTGGTGTCACCTCTGGATCTCTCGGCTGCTTGTTAAAATGCCCAAAGCTGGCAGGTGCTTCGAGGGCAGTGGTGTGTTGCGTGCTCTTTCCCAGAATGACTTCATTTAGAGCTCTGAGGAAATAAGTGGCTTTTGATGCCCTGAGCTTAATTGAGGCTGTTAGCTCCATTTGAAGCAAGGAAACACTTTGGGCGAATGGGATGCAAAAGAAACTCATTTCTTACTGGGAAGCTCAACAATGGAGCACTTAACGTGCTTTAGTTTTCTACCTGTGTTTATGACACTTTAATAGGCACCTATTTTTGGTGCCAATATGCTTTTGAAGAGCTGAGAGCTTGTAATGTAACATCCAACATTTTGAGCACCGTTAGGGTTTTAAAAGTCTGTTTGTAGCTTCTAGTTGGACTGTATCTGAAGATAACAGATGTTATCCTGCTCTCCTTTCTTTCCTTGGAGAATCCTGTGGTGATTCTTTGACTTGCAAGGTTTAGTGGGGGAGGACTTTTCCGCTCTGAGTTCATGCAGGTCTTGGTGAGCTGTGGTTAAAGTAGGAATGAACCCTCCCTGCCCAGGAACAACTCCAGAATACTTTGAAAATACTGTAAGAAAGACCTCTGAGGAGAAACTCTTTGCTTTAATGATATCAGAGGAAAAGAATCATAACACAGAAAGCTTAGTTGGTCAGGTTTGGCAGCTGATTGTTATCTACTGTTGAAATTGCAACACTAGGAATGAGTTCTGTCCATCTTGGTGCCCTTCAGTGCCTTGTGTGGCTGCTTTCCTGTTGGAGTCTGAGCTGTTCATACTCAGCTGAATGGTTCTGCAGGTACCTGATGTTCCTACCAATTCCTTAAATTCATGTTAAGGAAACCTTGCTGGTTTTGAGGGAGGTAAAAAGTTGGTTGAATTCTCAATAGTTTTACTGCACCGTGATTTAAGACCAACCTCTCCCTCTCTCTCTAAGGTTGAAGAAGAAATTGGTACCCTCCGGCAAGTTCTGGCTGCTAAAGAGAGGCACTGCGGGGAGCTGAAGAGGAAGCTGGGATTGACTCCCCTTGATGGGTTAAAGCAAAACCTGTCTAAAAGTTGGCACGATGTCCAGGTCTCCAATGCGTAAGTGTTGCTTGGGATTCATTTTTCTTTAAATAGGGCTCTGTAGTACTTTATTCCAGGACTTGTCCAAGTGACTGGAGGTTTTTGCTCTGGTGGGTGTTATAGAGAAAAAAGGCACTTTAAAAATAGAAATCATTGCTTTTACATGTCAGTGTCTTTATGTCAGTGTAAACAGGACTTTCCCATCTGAGATCCAGGTAAGTTGTTGCTGGATGCTCATTCCCACGGTGTTGAGAGGTCTAGGCTGCACTTAACAGTTCAGTTTGCCCATTGCTGCCCCTTCTTTGGGATGCAGGCAGCTGGTACCTCGTTCTGAGCTCAGGCTCAAGGAGAAGTGCAAGAAGCTGCAAAGCTCTGCTGCTCGGTCCTATCTCAGAAGCCATTTCCCGAGTCGTGTAGCTTGAGTTAAAAACCCTGCACTTCCTAGGAAAAAATTCTGTGCTGTTAGTGTGCGGTACGCGCGCTCGTCTCTGCCCAAGGGAGATCTGCAGTCAGACTGTGCCCGAGCAGGTGTTAAGGGAATGGTCACAGCAAAAGGAGAGTCAGAGGTAAGTCTGACCCTGCAGTTGTCTGGATGTAAAGGTGCCCCTGTAGAAATATGGTTCAGTCTAAAATGTCTTGTGTAACTGGAACTGGGAGCTACCGACGGTGCTGCTATGGAGCAGGTCGCTGAGCTGTTCATCTCCCTGTTTGTTTTCCCTTTTCCTCATCTTCCCTCCTACGTCCCTGCCCGATTTCTGTTCCTGTCACCCAAATCTGTGTCATCGTCTTCTAAAAAAGAAATGAATATTAAAGTTATATTCATTAACACTTTCTGTTTCTAGTTATGTGAGAACATCTGAGAAACTTGGAGAGTGGAATGACAAAGTGACACAGTCTGACTTGTGAGTGCCTCGGGCTCCTCAGCAACACCACCTCCTTGCCCCTTGCTGCCTTCCCCGATCCATGCTGCTGCTTGGCCTCGTCAGGGATTGATTGATTGATTGGCAGCTGGAGATGCAGTGGAGCAGGACTGTCAGTAGCCTGGCCTCCAGCTATAAGCATCCCTCCATTGCAGGGGAGACGAGTAAACTTTACTGCTGTCATCTCGCTCATGGCCTTGCTATTGCAGAAGGAAAATTCCAATCAGTTACCAGACCACAATTTATACCAAAAGAAATGCAAAAAGCAAACAAACAAAAAAACCCAACAACAAAGCAAAAAATCAACCCCACTTTCCCTTTAGCTGGTCATTGGTAGGTTAGTCTGGTGTGATCAGGTGTCTTACTAGTGAACCTCTGTTGTCACTGTGAAGCTGCTTTCTCTTCTCCTCATCAGCTGTGGCAGGAATGGATTCAGTCATTGCCTTTCTGTGCTGGGGGAGAAGGCACTGAGGGCATTTACCTGCAGCTGGAAATAAGGCTGTGCAGATACAAATACCTCCAGTAGCTTTTGAAGGCCACCAGTGCTGGCTCCTCTGCTTTGATGTGTCTGATGTCAGCACTAGAAAGCCATGGATTTTAGTCTTTGCCATATATACAAGCAGGTGACAAATGCAGACAAAGAACACCTGGCTGCTTTTCTCTCTAGAATACAATCTTTGATTATATTATATTATGATTATCTCCTATAATTAGACATCATCATTTTGATTCCAGTTGCGTAGGTGAACGTAAGGGAGCCCTGGAGTGTTTTCTGTACTGGAGATTCTCTCCCTGCTATGTTTTGTGTTGGAGGAGGTGATTATTTAGCTGGGAGAAAGATGTGAGTTGGAAGCACCCCATCATTGGGCAATGGGGCGCTGCTCCAACCGGGGAGAGTTACACTTTGAGGTGGCAGGAACTGCCTGTGGAACGTCACCTTCTCTGCTTTGTCAAGATCAGTAACTTTACCAGTTTGTCTGGGTGGAATACAGCTCTGGGTGTGGCAGCTGGGTTTGTTTGGCCTTGAGCTCGGCTCGCCGCTCGGTGCTGTCCATACACAGCTGCCACGCAGTGTGGAAGGAGGGAGAAGATGCAGAGTCTCTCAATTCCTGACACCTTTGAACTGCAGGCTCTGATTCTTTGTGCTCGGTGTCTCAACGTGCTGAAGAAAGAAGCCAGGGTGTAGGTGTCTCCCCGCCTCTCAAACAGCCCTTTCCCTCTGGCTGTAACAGAGAACGGGGAGGGGGGAAGGAGAAACGAAGCCTGTGGAAGTGTAAAGAGACACTAACAGTGTGGAGAGTATCAAAAGCATCATCTGTGGTGAGTCTGGGCACCGTATCTAACCCGCGTTGTGTTTGTAGATATCTTTCAGCCAGCAGCACACTGGAGGACTGGAATGAAAAATTAACTCAGTCAGAAGCGTGAGTGTCTTAACCTTCAGCCTTCACAAACGCTCTCCTGCCACTAACCTCCTGTGTCCCTGCTCCTCACAGCCCTCTGCTTTGACTAGATCTACTTAAACCTTTCTCTTTTTTTTTACCTTTCACTCTTTTTTAACCCTGTAAATGCCTCTGCTGGGAGAGGGGAGCTTTTCCTCGGGGCAGCGTTGGAATGATTTCATTGTGGTCCCAGAGATACTCTTCAAATGTCCACCTGCTCTCAGAGGAGAATTGGCTGAAGTCACTGGGCAGCTGAGTCCTGTGTCTTCAGCCAGACCAACCTCTTCTCTCTGTGGGGAGCAGGAGCTTTTCTTGCTGTGGTACCCGATGAGAACAAATAGAGCTGTGATGTCTGGGGCAGCTGTTCAGTCCTGTTGGGACCCTCGTGGATTTGAACAGTGTAAACCTCACAGGTTTAAACCTCACAGTCTCCTTCCAGGTGTTGGCTGTGAAGGTCTCTCAGCCATGTTTTTATTAATATGTCTGAAATTCAATCCTCATCTGGGCTAAATTAGGGAAGTTGGCCTTTGTACTTCTCGGCGCATCTTTCCTGCAGCATACTGGGGAATCCTTTACAGCAGTGCAGTGGGAGCAGGGAGGTAGTGTCAGTGTTTTCTGAGCTGCTTTAAACCATGGCAAGGCTGGTCTTAGCTAAGGCGGCTTTTCCTCTTCCCTGGAGCGGGTATGAAACCAGCCCTTTGAGCTGGTTTGGTACTGGCAGTGTGTCAGTGGAAGGGTTTTTTGGTAAGATGAAGCAGAAATGAAAGCTTTTTCTGATACTTTTTAAGGATGCAGGTCTACTGTCCATGTTCTTTGTATGTGTTCTAGGTTAAGGTGATGTAAATTGTCACTATTTCACTTGCTAAATGAAATGACCTTGGTGAGAATGTGGCTGACTCCAGTGGTGTTTAATCAGCGTTCCTTCCTGGGTGTGCCCCCTGGAGTTGAAAACTTCTCATTCCCCCTGTTTCCTTGTACTGGATAAGCAGCAGAACCATGGTGGAAGCGTGGCTTCTGTAGAGCACTCGGAGCCTGAGGAGCTGTGGCTCACTAGTTTTCCTGCTTGCTCTGGCACTGCACAGGGTGATGGTTCATGCGAGCGAGGTAGATGCGGATTAAACTGGAGAGGTGAGGGGGAGCTGGGAGGAGATTCCAGAAACCTTTCAGGAAACAATCAGAATTTCCACTTCCTTTGTCTAAAGCTCGGTAAAGAGTCACGTAAAGAAATCCAAGGGTGAGGCTTCACTCCTGTGTTTTGGGGGTTTATGCAAATGCATCCTCTTGCCTGTTTCAGAGCTTCTGTGCATTACGGCTAACAAGGGTCCTGTCTGAACTGGGAATGGGCCTAACTGGGAATGGGCCTAACTGGTGACCCTACGGTGCTTTTGTGCACGGCTGAATTCCTGGTAACTGCCACTCCTGGGCCCAGACTTGTCCTCTGCAAACAGAGCACAGGCAGGGTAGAAATCAGCCCAGTCTGTCCCCAGCTCCAGTTTCACCGTAACCAGGACACGATGTGACTTGGGTGCTTTGTGTGCTGAGCCAGACTGGGCAAAGGGGAATTGCTGGCTAAGAGCGAGTGAGAGGCAGCTGGTGCTGCTGGATGGAAGAGGATTTGAGGGTGCAGGCCCTGGCTCCTCCCTGGCAGGGTCTGTAGCAGAGGAATGCGGGGAAACGTTTGAGTGCCGCAGGATGAACACCCCGGGGCGGGGATCCTTCCTGCAGCTTCTGCCGCAGCCAGTTGCCTGTTAATAGAGCAAGGTTTTAACCAGAGCTCGTATTTATTGCTCTCAGATTTGGCTTGCTCTGTTATCTTTGCTAAGGGAAGAAAGGGAGCGACTGCCACTGCAAAGCCCCGCTGAACCCGGCCGCGTCTCTCGCGGGAGAGTAGTTGGGACTTCTAGGTCAGGGCTGGGCGTAGTTAAGTTGCATTAGAGTCTTGTATAACTGATCCCTGGTTGTCACCGAGGCAGCTCCACGTGTGTGTGTGTGTCTGCTGGCAGTTCTGGGTTAGAGCTGCTCCTTTCGGCACCGCTTCCCTGGCTCTGCCTCCGCTGCGTACGTGTGGGGGGGAGCTGGGCAGGCAGGACCAGCCTGGCAATCTTATCTGGCTGCTGCTGTCTTGTGGGTTGGTTTTTTTTTTTTTTTCCTCCATTCTTCCAAGTGTATATTTTGGCCAGATTGTTTCCTTGATCTAAGTGACTGTGTCAGCACAAGCAGTTGTGCTGGCATCGTGAAGGAGCATGCCTGGGGAGGAGGAGCAGCAGCAGCAGCACTGGAGCGCTGGATCCTCAGAATCCTGCTGTCACGTGTGGAAAAGAGGGTTGGAAAAATCTCTGGCCTTGATCTGCTGAAGCCAGACATAGTAACTGGGAGCGTGCTGGGTGTGCGTGGCGTGGCAGTGCCCTGTGAGCCTGGCAACTCCTCCTCTCCTCTCCTCTCCTTGCTGCTCCCAGCCCAGCCCCAAGCGGGCATAGAGTCAGCACAGCATAGCTGGGTGAGCAGGAGGTGCTGGGGGTTTGTGAGCCTGCTGTAAATCACATCCCGTGACAGGACTCAGTCAGTGGGGAGGAGCCTGGCTGCTGGAGGCAGGGACTGAGATCCTTTTGCTTCCCAAGCAGCTTTGGCCCGGGGTTCAAAGGCAGTTCTGGCGATGGGAAGGCACGTGCCGGAGCAAGCAGTGCCGGTGCTGACCGCCCTGCTTCTACACTGTCCTGAAGTGATGGCTTCTTGCAAAAGCTTGGGCTGTGGAGAGAGGGTGGTGAGGCCTTGCTGTTGGGGCACACTCAGCTCCTTCTGGAGTCACTGAATTCAAGAGGAATTGGTCTGAAAAATGTCTGGGTTATAGGGATTGTCCCTCAGGAGCAGGAAGAGGGGAAGTGAAGCTGATGTGGTTTTGCCCCGTCCTCCATAAGTCTCGTGTACAATCCCAATTCAGAAATACTTAGCTGTGGTTTTAAACAAACAAAAACCCAACAAACCAACATGTAATTCGGGTGCTGTAGTGCTGTCTCCTACAGGCCTTTCTAGAGAGGATGCGTTGTGAGTAAGTTGGGAGCCATCGTGATGCTTCTAGCCTTGGGAGCTCAGGCATGAGGGAGCACAGCAGGCTGTTTATAATGCCCTTCTCCTAAATATCCCAGTCAGGCAAAATAAATAATCTCAGGCTGAAACATTGTAAATACAAAAAAAATCCTCCTTGATTTAAATTTTGGAAGTTGTTTTGCAGCCTGAGCCTTATTTTAAAATTTGAAAGCTGCCTTCAATCTAGATGTTAGCTGCCAGCAGTGGAATAGCTTAGAGGGGATGCATGAAAGTGGGTCAAAGAACCTTTGTTCCTGAGATTAGTCTCATCTGAAGGAAACCAAGGTTCCCAAGTGTCCATCTTCTCCAGCTCTGCTCTCAACTCGAACGTCATCAGCAGAGAAGCTGTCAGATGCCTGATGTCTTGTGGTTAATGGTAACTGATGGGAAAATTCTCCACCAATTTATTTCTAAACTGCAAGTTGTAGAGATAATGCTGCTTCCTCCATTTCTTTTCCACGCAGCAATGTTGGTCTTGCCTCTTTCCTCCCTAACCTAACGCGACAGCAAACACTGCAACTGCTTCAAGGCTGCAAAGGGTGTTATGAAATAGGTTCCTAAACTTATTTTCTCAAGGAGGCCGAAAGATAATTGCAGAGCAAATAGGGTATGATGCTGTGGTATTAATTTCCACGTGGAAAATGGGAGTTTTGAAGGTGTTTTTTGGTAAATGTTTATCAGGTTTGAGAACATGTGGTCCAAATGGTCAAGGGAGTGGATGGAAAAAGTGAATCCTACACTTGCTGCTTTTTGAAAGCTTCAAGTCTTTGAATATATACAGGGGCTCTTTCAGTGAGGTCAGTGCAGCTCACTAACCTAGCTTTGCTCCTTTCCTCTGGGGTCCTTTCTCACACTGGGGGTGGAGGGATGCTGCTTGCTCTCAGATCCTACCCCTTAGTTCAATTTCTCATGGTTTGGGTTTGTTTTTTTTCTATTTAGCTATAAGAAGACCCAGGAAACCCTTTCCCAGGCAGGACAGAAAACTTCAGCAGCCCTTTCCAATGTTGGTTCTGTTATCAGCAGGAAACTTGGTGACATGAGGTAAGATTTCTGTTTTGCACTCTAGTGCTTTGATCTTGGTTTCAAACAGGAATGAGACTTTAGACAATAACGAGGCTTTTTTCCATTTTTCTGCTTAGCTGGCAGCACCTTGCTGTTGATGGACTACCTTCTTCTATGTGTGTTGTAGTGTAGGGCAGATTAAAGGCTTATTAAAGACTTGGTGGTGGGATAAACCCAGTTCTAAGGCATTTCAGTCTGATCTGGTTTAGAACTGACAGAACATTTCCAGCAGCCTTCCCCCTTTTACTGCCCTATGATTTTACTGCAGCTTTTATGTCGTATGTAAGAAACTAGTGTGGAAATTCACCTTTTGTCGATTACTGGATTATGGAGGGGCGTTTTCTCAGGGTTACTACTTAGTGTTAGGAAGTGGTCCTCACTCCTGTGGTCTTTTACACTTTCAAATGGGGTATAAAAAGTCTTGGTGCTGCCTTTTCCTCCGTTTCCAGGCCGGTGTCTTGGCTCCCTGCAGAGAAGAGCAGCGTGCCTTCCAGGCACAGCTATGGCATGTAGAGAGGAGGAGTGGAATGGATTCAGAGGGTTATGACAACAAGAAATAATTTCTCCTTGTGGTTGGTGGTTATCTGGATTCCTCAAGCAGATGACCACTGGAGTGATGGCAAATGGAAACCTCTCTGAACGGGAAAGCCGAGGGCTGGTTCCCTCGGTTGCTGGCTGAGGTTCTTGCTCTGAGTTCCTCAGCTGTAAAAATGGGCAGTTTAGAATTGGTAATTTACCTGATCTGCAGAAGTTGAAGCTGAAGAGTGCTTCTCCACTTACGGTGATGTCCAAGTTCTTCATCCAGAATACCCTGACCACAATTTTTTTCTGTTGGAATCGAGAGAGAATTCTGAATAAACAGGCAGTCCAGGCTAAGGAAGTATTCTTGTATTTAACGTGCTGTACCAGCCCTTGGATCCAATCAGTAGCTGTCATTCTTTGTAGGGAATTTCCTATTCCACTGTGGCTGGGAGTATCCAAGTGGTAAGAACTTGTTGGCCTCTGATCACACAGTACTGATTTATTCTCGTTCTGTCCTCTGTGACTTATTTACTGTGTTCCTGGAGGGTAATTTTCGGTGTTTTCAGTAGGTCGCCTCTCTGAATTTGGCAGAGGAGTAGCTGGCTTCCTTCCCTTTCCAGTATTCAAGCTTTAACTTTTTCTTCCCTGGTCTATGGGAAGAGTTCTGGAGTGGGTTACAGATACTGGTGCAAGGTGTGGTGGTACCACACTTCACTAAACCTGTACGCGTAACCACGTAGTGCCCGACTTCTGCAGCCTGGCCAGGCTCTTGTGCCAAAGGGCTGGCTGCTTTTTAGCCTGAACAGGGACTTCTTGAACCCACTTGGCCACCAGAAGCAGCTGTTTTGACCGGCTTGGTCCCTCCTGTTGCCCTTTTGGTTGGGAAAAAGCCAGGTCCCCGTGCAGCTGCAGGATGTTTGTGCCATCCTGGGAGCTGGAGGGACGGGCTGCACGGCCGAGCCCGCCCGGGCCCCTGGGGACAGAGCTGCCCTGGCAGTGGAAGCTGGCTCTGTGGTCGCTGCCCTTTGCCCTTTGATGGTGTTGCTCAGCATTAATCACCAATTAAAACATCTGCGTTCCTTTTCAGAGCTGATACCTTGAGGGGTATGTTGTGAAATAGAGGCGGCTTCTGTTTTATCGCCGGGGAATCCCTGCCAAAGATGTTTCAGCAGGATTTGCTTTGTCTGTGTGGCCCTGGGGGGAACACAGTAATCGTTCTTTCTTTTTTTAAGACTTTCACTTTTTCCTGCTCCTACATAAACAGACTTCTGTCTCCTGCGCTGCACTCAAGCCTTGATATTTCTGATTCTGAATAAGGTTTAACTCTGACCATAAGTTTCTGCAGGAACTGTCCCACTTTCCACCCTTGCCAGGTGAAACTGGCATTCTGATCTGTGATCAGAGCTGACAAGGAGTGAAGTCTGCAGTGTAGTGATGGCTTCTGGGAACGAGTGGGGACCACCTCTGCCCCCACAGAATCTCTGTTGTAGTCCTTGCAGCCTACGCTGCAACCTCTGTTACTGTACTTTCTTTCCCCCCTGGCTCTTGCACTACAAATCCACTTATAAAGCAGATTTATTTTCCATCACTGGAAGTGTTGAGATAACAGAAGGGATTTCCTTGTTTAGTCAGCCTTCGCCGGTTGATAGCTGCAAGGAAGGCCTGGTGAATGGCACAAAAGCCTCCGATATCTGCAGGGCGGCGGCAGCATGCCATGTAAAAATTGCTCTGAAATACAAGATGTATGTCCCCGGGCTAAGTCTTTAGGGTCAAAAAAATACTGAAATGTCTCCTTACAACCCACACCTGTAACGTTGTGGAGTGGATGCAGTAACCACATCGACTGTGGTGTTGCTGTTGCTCTATTAGATTGTCCTGAGGAGAGAAAATGTAGCTTAGTGTGGGGGATTGTTTATTTGTTTGTTTTCAGATCTTGGTCAGTTCAGTTTGTTCTGTTATCTCCGCTTACAGTTAAGAAGTAAATGTTATGTTCTTGCATTTTACTGACCCCAGTAAATTGCAAACTGGTTTGGTTTTTTGGGGGGGTGACAACGGTTTGCTCCGTCATCTTGCGTCCCCCAAAACACTGCACGTTGTCCGATGAAGAGCAAACTTCACCTGTACATAATACTACAAGCCAGTTCCTCATGAAATGTTGATCTGAGCCCCAAAGGCACCTGTAAATTCCTGAGTTTTTGTAAGCCTTAAATCCCTGTGAAAGGAGGAAATGGGTTGTTACCAGTTCCAGGCCCAGACGCTGAAGAGATGAACTGGTGCTTGTGGTATTGCATACAGAGTAGCATGGGGCATGGGGGGTGTTAGCTGTGCTTTTCTGTCAGCAAAGGTAAGTGGAAGGTTAATTTATTTCACGTGCAAAGACAGCATTTCAAGGGGCCTGCCCTGCCAGAGAGCTGACTTTGGATGCACGGGGGAAATGAAACCACAAAGCTTAACATCTTTGCTCTGGCCATAAGGAAAAACCCTTGTACTCCTTGCCAAGTTCTTCAGACCCAACTTGCTGTGACTGCTTCCTGCTGCAGAGACAAAAAATGTTATATTCGAGTGGAATAAAACAAAGGAGAAGCTCCTTTAGAGCATCCTGGTGATGCTACTAGTAGAAGTAGGAAACCGTGGTCTGTTATTTCAGACTGAGATGCTGCTGCCTTGGAAAATCACACGTGGAATTCTGGTAACCTGCTGGGGGATAGTTTGCCTTGAAACCTAAAAATGGACAACCAGGTTAGAGGCTAAAGAGGATCCCTTTTATCCAGATTGTTATCTCTGTTATTCTGAGATGTGTTTGCTCTCTGAGCTATCCCTTGGTGCGACAAGGTGCAGGGTCCTCTTACAGAAGTTCTCAAGCAGAAGCCCTGGCAATGCTGTCTTTGTGTGAGAATGCCTGGCAGGGGGGAGATGGGGGAAGGAGGTGTCTTCACCAAATTAGCTAGAGCTTGGCAAAAACCTCCATTTCAGAAAACACATCCTAAAACCAAAACAAAAAACCTAAATCCCATGAAAGTGATGGGTGGGGGTAGCCAAATGTTTTGGGTTGTTGCACACTCGCTCCTCTCCCTCCCCAGCACCCTGGCTCTGAGTTGGTGTTATTCTCTGAAAAATGTCTTGTCTTGAGTTAATGAAAAGCAACTTTGTTTTTTTTGCTTGCTTCTGTACTTTATTTTGAGAGGCTTCCTCCTGGGTAGTTGACTTTGCTGTCCCGTGATCCCATGACCCTGTCCCTGCTTAGCCACCCTGGGGTTCGTGTCGAGATCTGCACAAGTGTCTGACTGTTGCTTCCCTTTTCTCTCTGCTGCCCGTGGCTCTCCCAGGGCTCATCCCTTCTCCAATTCCTTTAGGTAAGACACTCATCCAGGCTCTTAAAAGAACACTTGTTTCTCTGCCAGGCCCTTGCAGATGCTCAGGGGGGAAGCTGCTGATTTCAGCCCTGCTTACCCTTTTGACACAGACTGAGAAAACCCCCGCAAGCCAGTGCCCTGTAATTGCCTTTTGTAGCCCAGCTGCAGTTTGCAGTTCAAGTCTCGTGCTTCCAAGTGTGGAAAACTGAAGCTCTGGGCTGCAGTGCTTAAATGTGGGGAGAGGAGGAGGGGGGGGGGGGGGGGGGGGGTTGGCCCCGCCGCTGTGGGCCGCCCCGGGGGGGCAATAGTGTGGGGGGGGGGGCGGCGCCGTCC
>WTSP01019336.1:0-81585 GCA_025331215.1 Actenoides lindsayi | reverse complement strand
AGGACCACAAAGCTTAAATTTATATAGTGTCCTGTTTTCACTCTAATGAAAGTAAGTGGAAGAACACAGGAAAAAATAATTATCTATTTTTAATGTATTTGGAATCTTAAAAATATGGTGAAAAGCTTGTCTGGAAACAAGGAATATGATTTTTTTTTTTGTTTTTAGTCTGTAACTTGAGGAAAATACAATTGAATTGGTACCGATGGAAAAAACAGTTCTTGGGAGTTCAACTTCTAAAACACTAGGCTGGAAGTCAGGAGAGCTGAGAGCAGAGTGCAGCACGGCTACAGAGAGGGCTGTGTGGTGGCTGAGGTTACCCAGTGCCTGCTTTACGTTGCCTTCTCTTTGAGAACTGTCGTTAGGAAGAACGTCACCCGCCTTTGGGAGGCAGACCCACAGGGCAGGGACTCCACATCTGTGCACATCTTGCATTTCTCTGCAGTGTCACAGCACCGAGCTGTGAAAGTCCGCGTGAGGAGGGGAGGCGATGTGTTTACTCAGCTAGCAGGATGTGTGGGGAGTAACTGAGAAATGGAGACTGGTCCTATAAAAAGAAGGCATTGTTACTTCAGAGAAATAAGTGTTTCGTGAAGTCTTTTGAGAAGGCACGTTAATTAGAGGCTGTTGCAGGAAATAATAGTGGGCTTTTTTGTCCTATGAGCTGAAATCCCAATGCTCAAAGTTGAAGTCTTCTGCGACATCCAGTATGATTTAACAGTACACTACATTTTGTAGTTTTATTTTTTCCTCCCTTCTCATCGTCCAGAATATTGTAAGTTCTGTGCTCTAGGTGGTATGTACAGTTCTAGTGGTAAATGTTTCCCTCCTTTGCAAGGTGCCTGGGTTTGTGTTGGTGGAGATTTGTAATGCTTTCTCCTAGTAACAGAAACTCAGGGAGCAAATCAGTGAGGACTCTTGAGTCTGTGCCAGGGGAAGTTCTACCACCAGCAGTGATGTTGTATGACCAAGCTTTGCCGGTACGAATAGGAGATCAATTGCTATGGAAGGGAAGAGGCAGTGCAATCAAAACCTTGGTATAATGGTGGCCAGTATGAGAGGCCAAATGGCATATTTACAGAACTAAAACCATTGCAGCTTCCTTTGTGGCTTCAGAGACAGCACTGTCACAAACTGCCAGCCCTGGGGGAGCTGGTGGTGGAAGGAATGTGTGGCGTGGTTTTCTCTAGTGGTTTTGGCAGTGCTGGCATCAGATAGCTGTGCTTAGCTGGGTCTGATTATAGTTAGAGTGCTCTCTGTTTTAAGTGATGGGAGTTCAGTTTTGCTTAGGAAACGCAAGGCCAGTCTTCACACTGGATTTCCCTTCCATCTCCTGTTGCATGAGGTGTTCCTACTATAATGTGCCTTCAGTAACCCCTTATGACCTCTGAAGAGATGGGTATGTTGGAGGATATATCTCAGAGGAGCTAAATCTCCTGTTCCTTCCTGGCTGAAAGAGTAATTCCATTGGATTGACAGTGTTTAAAATGAGCTGCCTTGCTATCAAGCGTCTTCTACAGACAGGTTGTGAGTTTGGCACTTGAATTTCCACTCATGAGGACAGAACAGTTAGGAAGCTTTTCTCATCGCAGGTATGATAGATGGGACTTCACAACATGTGCTGTCGTGGATTGGAGAGCTGGAACAAGTCCTGGGTAGTTGGCAAAAGCAGATGTTAAACTTGCTGTGGGAATTAGATACCGAGCAGGAGAGTGCTGTAAACCAGGAACTGTTTGCTGCTGTTCTGACTCAGTGGTTAAAAACTCAGACCATGGCTTTGAGATAGTTCCCTGTAGCTTTCCCTCCTGACGTTTTTGTGTCAGTAGTGGGTGAATGATGAGATTACACTGTGGTTTACAATGACATGCAAGGTTGGTAAGGTCAACAGGGCCACCTACACGCTTGATAACTGGAACGTGTACTTAGTGTTGATGTTGTGGTTGCCATTTCATATTTGCAGCAGCTTTGCTAACAGAGGTAAGGGTGACTGTACAGTGCTGGTGGAAAGGGACTCTTTGGAAAAGGCAGCCCCAAAGCTGAGGGCAGAGAGAGCTGTTTTCTCTGTGTTTTCATGAGGAACACTGTCTGTGCCATAATCTGTGCAATGTGGCTTTCCAGTGGTGTTGAAGAGTCTCTTCTTTGTGGAAAAGCTGCCTGGTAACCAGCAGAGAAATGACATTGCTGATTCTGGCCAAACTGGAGTGTCAGCACCTGCAAGATGTGCTTGTTGGATCAGAAGGGGAGCTTTTTTATTCTTAATCCAGCCTTGGGATAAAAATCCCTTCTAACTAGGATACATTGCTGCTATTACCTGGCTCTGGCTCAGTCTCTGGTTGGGTGGCTGGGAGTCAGGAATAGTTGCTTTTTACCCATCTGTACCTTCTTGAGATGCTGACATGGAGCAAGGAAGAAATTCTTCAGAGGTTTTTCTGGATTAGTCCTAAGGGAGTGCTTGACTGTCTGTGACACTTACACATGGAAGGTTAATACAGTATGGGACAGACCTCCCTTTGACGTCTAAGCCTGGGTGCATTCCTGTGCAACCTGATCTAGGCAAACCTACTTTAATGGCAGGGTTGGACTCAACGATCTCCAGAGGTCCCTTCCAATCCCCACCGTTCTGTGATCTATAAATTGCAGTCAAAACTGAGGGAGAGTTTCACACTCCAATACACATGCAGTCCTGTGTGTTCTTACGTAGTCACTTACATAGTTTCACAGCAAAACTCTGATTGCTAATTAATCCTTTCCTGTCCCTCTTGCCAGTTGACACCCGTGGGGTGTGAAAGAACAATTACCAACATTAGCCAAGTATAATGACTTCCAAGCCTAGCTTTTAGAGCAGGTGCTGACTGGGACCATGCAAGGCTAGGTATCGTTTATCACTGTAGAAGCTGTCAGATTGGGATGAATTGTGAGCTTCTATTTCCAGTCTAAAAGAATACCTGTCACTGGACAAAAAAACCCTCCAGAAGTCTAGAGTTGGGGAATTTTACTCAATTTATTTCATTGTCAATTAACAGCAACATTCAATGATTGATTCCTGTATTGGGAAATAACCTCCTTCCTTTTTGCCTGGTCTGTTGGACGGCAGTGGTGTTCAACTTTGTGTCACTTGGGTTTTGCTGTTAGTTTTTTGGTTGGGTTTTTTGTGGGGTTTTTGTTTGTTTGTTTTTTAATTCAAACTTAGTGAAGGCAAACGTAGACCCAAACACTGCATTAACCTCCTTGGTAGCTTGCAGCCAAATGCCGGTGCAGTGCTTTGTTTTGGCAGTGCCAGAAGGAGCAGGGCAGCCCCAGGTGTATAAAAAGCAGGGCTGCTTTTTCAGGGTTTCAGGTGTCTTCAGACAGTGCAGTTGTAACCTTGTGCTGCAGCAAAGAGAGCTAATAAAGTGGCAGGGAGTTTTGCATATGGCAAGCTCACAGTTTGGGACTCCTGCAGAGGTTGCCTGGAGTTGAGTATACGTTGGGCATTGAAGGCTTTTGGTTCCACTCGGATGTTCTGCCACCCTGTTTCTGGTATCATTGCTATCAAGCTGTTTGGTGACCGTGTTTAAACACTGGTGTTTAGGCATTTCTGGAAAAATAAAACCAACCAGAGCATGCTCACAAATGGAGTAAGTGTCTTTTGGTGTTCCTTATAAGTATTTCTTCCAATCTTCCACAGACTGCCTTTTCAAGGTGTGTCCTATGAACAGATACTCAGCCCAGAAGCAGTACTGGAAAGCCAAGCAAGCCAAACAAGGAAACCATACAGAAGCAGCACTGCTGAAGAAACTCCAAGTAAGAGACATCCTTATTTGTAATCTTATCTCAATCTGCAGACTGTAGAATTACAATAGAATGAGAAAAAATAATAAGTAGTGCCTTGGGAACTACTGTGATGGGTGTTGTTCTGCCACTGTAGCAACTTCATATTCTCCTTAGCTCTCCTCCCTCCTGACTGGCATTTATGGCCCTGCCTTGGTTTTTACCTTACTTTGCACTGGGAGTTGTGACTTTGCTATAAGCAAAAATGTTGCTTTCAGCAGTTTTATAAAGTAAAAATAGCGTTGTTAAAAGCAGGAGTGGGCCCTGGATTAAATCATGCTACTATTTTAGAAGTCTTTTCCAGGAGCTAGGCAGAGGGGTGGACAAAGAGATGTTTTAAATGCTTCAGTCTGGGAATTCCTCAGAATTGCAGTTACCTTTGCTTTTAGTCTAGGTGGTTCTTCTCTGAGCCACTGGGCAGGTTCTATTTTGCATCAAATACAGCGTGGATGGAGCAGCTCCTCTGTCTTTTGATACAGAGATGGCCTGATGTTATACTTGAACACATAAGACTAAGTGAAAACAAGGTCGTATCAAACCTGGTTGATGGTTTCATGGGCAGTGGAGAGGTGCCAGTGCTTCCAGGTAAAACCAGCAAGGAAGGCACACAGTGTGTGGCTAAATCTAGCTACACAGCAGCTAGAGCTGGGAGCTGACAGTTTGTTCTGTGACTGTGTCTGACCCAGCCTATTGTGCTTAGCCTGGATTTTGCGATGCGTGACCTACTAGTTCTGTTCTGTTATATATGAAGTCAATGGATTGGTGTGCAATTAAACCCCCAACAAGTAAAAGGAATGGTGACAGGGAGAAGCTAATCACAGGCCCTTCTTTCTCCTCTTCCAGGATGAAATAAAGCACCTGGGATTACTTTTCGTGCTTGAAAAAAATCTTTAGAATAGCCTTCATCTGAGGTTGGCTCCATAAGTTGTGACTGGCTAATAAAACCCCAGGATTATTGCACAGGGTCTGGATGATGATAGCTCAGAAAACGATGCTGCAGTGGGATTTGGGTGCTAGTATTTTCAGTGCAGTAATGCTTGCAGGTTGGAGGAAGCGTTTTAAATGTGATGCTGTTTCTTTTTTCCACTGCCTGTTCCAGTAGCTGAATGCACGTGCTGATTTTTGTAGGGTTTAAAGAAATACTCGTTCTCTTGCAGCATGCAGCAGAACTGGAACAAAAGCAGAATGAAAGTGAGAACAGGAAGCTGTTGGGTGAAATTGTAAAATACAGCAATGTCATACAGGTAAACCTCTTGAAATCCATCTGCCTTCTCTCAGAGCTGGAAACAGTCCTTTCATTTCAAGGTTTACAGTGGAAATGAAACTAACTGTTGTAATCTGGATTGTCAAGGGTCAGGTAAACAGAACTTGGTGAAGTTTACAATATTGTCTTTTTCTGGCTGTTTTAAAGCCTGCCAGAAGTGCTGTGTGTTCGTGTTTAAATAATATGTCATAATATACATTTTTTGGTGTAATTTTTGCTGCTGCTGTTTAGAATCTGAATGTAAATACTTATCTTTAATTTTCAAGATTTATTTCAAAATGATGTTATTAAGGTGCTGTGCCTCCTCTTTTAAATCACTGAAGTAATTTGTACTTCATGACATATAAATGAGACAGAAGTTCTGTTCTTAAGTGCAGTACAAGTTTCCTGTGATGGATGAAGTTCCTGAAGGTAACACTGTTAATGGCCCCTTGCCCTACCTGTGTAGTGTGTGCTGTAAAATCGATCGCTGGCACATTTCTCTCAGAGATAGAGCATCCATATTCCTGAACTGCAGTATGCTTGGGTAGCTCTCTGCTGGTTTTATTTTGTCTTTATGTATGTTATGAAAAATCACCATGGAGTGAAAGCCTATGCCTCCTCTTTTGACTGAAGAAGCAACAGCTGTTCTAATTTATTTATTTTTTTAATTATTATTTGTTCACAGCTACTACACATAAAAAGTAACAAGTACCTCACAGTCAACAAGAGGTTGCCAGCTCTGCTAGAGAAGAATGCTATGCGGGTGTCCCTGGATGCTGCAGGGAATGAAGGATCCTGGTTTTATATCCAGCCGTTCTGGAAACTGAGGAGCGAAGGTGACAATGTAAGTGGAAATACTGAATGTGTAAGGGGGAGAAGGCAGAAAGTTTCCAGAGGACATCATTTCTTTGCTACTGACAGAAATCATAATGGATTAAGTTCGGGAAAAAAAAAATACTTTAAATAGTGCTTGGGACTAAAAGCTTTTATGTTAAACTAGAAAGTGGTACCAACTTATATGGTCTGGAATCTGAAAAGTTGCCACATTGATCTGAGCCTCTGCTGACCTATGTTGGGGTGTCTTTGCTAAGCCCACCTGTTGTGTGCAGACTTACAAAGCTGATAGTAAATCATAGCTTACACTAGCATAAAAAATTATTTGTAGAAGGTTGGTTGTTTTGTTTTGTTTTTTTCTGTAATACTCTGGGCAATGTGGGTTTTTTGAGAGGTCAGCAGAGAACGTCTTGCTAGGAAATACATCAGATTTCTTTAAATCTATATCCCTCCTTAATGTGAGAGTTGCATCTATGATTGGAATTTGGTTGGATAGCCTGGTGGGTCTTTCCTGCATAGGTTTCAGTGGAGTCTTGTGTATCGCTAAGAGGAAGAATATAGAGGAGAGCTTTTTGCTGCAGGTCTGAGAGTTGTGCCATGAGAGCACAGCTTGGTTCTTCATTCAGTTGGCTGTGGCTTGGTTAAGTGCCAGCTGTGGAGAATTCAGATCTGCCTCTGGGAAGGCCACGTGATGAGTGGGTTTATATTGTAGACCTGGCTGGGAATGTTTGGCCACTCTCCCCTGTGAAGTAATCGGGGAAAGAGCCCTCTCAGGTTTGCAGACAGGAATGCCTGTTTTCTCCTCTATTTTCTCTCATTAACTTTGTGGTTCCCCAGCTATTGGGATGCTATCCAGGATGAGTGTGGTTACTTGCATCTCCTTTTGGCCATCTGTTGTGGAGAGGGGAAGGACTACATTCCCAGCTCCTGGTCTCAGAAATCCCTGAAGTCATAGTCTTTCCCTTTTCCATGGACTGATCAGAAGGGGATGTGAAAAGTTCCCCTTTTCCCCCAGCCTGCTGCAGAGAAAAACAGCAAACATGAATAGCCATCTGGGTTACCTTTGCATTGCTTTCCATCTGGGGAAACTAAGTGTTGTGGATCAAACATTAACCTAATATTCCTTTCCCTCTTTGGAAAGGAAAAAAAAAAAAGGTGACTTACTGCTTTCAGGTTTTGGCTATATTTCTTAGAATAACATCAGTTTTGCAGCTTTGTAATTTCTCATGCCTGGGGTTGAGTGCCTGTCATGCTCTCCAGAGTGAGGGCCTGGAGCTCCCAGATTGTGGTCTGCAAAGCCATCGTGAGACCTTAGAGCTGAGAGCAGCAGAATGATCTGAAGCCTTGTAAGTCAACCTCAGTACTATGGAGCTTTTAATTCAATTTTACACTATTGTGGACACCTAAGAATTTGGAAAGAGCTTTGCTGGTTTGAAGAGTTGGGAGATCATTGCAGTGATTGCTGTAACTTCCCACTCCACTGACCTCTGATGATTTTCTTTGCAAACTTCCAGTCCTGAACTCTTGTCTTTGGGTAGTGTTCTTGTGACTGCTCTGGTGTGTTTCCACCCCTTCAACAGCTAGAGAAACTAGGCAGTGGTTGTAGAGGGGACATGAGTAGCAAGTGATGGGGGAAGTCCTTAATTTTCCTCTCACAGATGGAGAGAGCCTTGTACCAGCTCCTTCCTCTCAGACATGTGCCCATTAAAAGGCTGGGTTTTGCGGGACTTGTCTGCAAAGCACCTAACACCACATAAGCTGGGGCCACTTTACACACTCACTAGATTAGCTTTTAAAAGACTTCTGTTTTTTTCTGTATGCTTTTCTTCTTCTGGCCACTCAGAGCATGGAGTTAACTTAGTATATCAAGCCCTTACTTGAGTGGGAAACCTTGGGGTATTTTTATTCACAGTTTCTTTGTTATTATAAGGAAATTCCCTAAGAAAAATTGTTATAGCCAGTCTTTAAAACGGTAGAAGTGAGTATTGAGTTACTGCTTGGGTGACTGCTACTGTGTCAGACAACTTAGGCAAGGTAGATCCAAATATGCCATATTTTCCTGAAAGAGAAGCAGGTGGTTCAGTCTGGGGGAAGCTGTAATACAGGAGGTCACGTGTGTGACTTTTCTGGGAAGTCATCGCAGTTCTTTGGCCTTGTGAAAACTGTTTTTCTGAAGGAGGCTTAGCTTAGCTTCGTTAGCAACTGATTAGTTAGGCAAGTCAATGAAAGTAATGCAAAAATACGACTGAAAATTTACAGTAATGGCATAACTGCAGTATTTTATGCAGGCTTTCATGTAGCATATACCCACTCTTCTTCAGTGGAAGCTGTGACTGATTAAGGCTGGCGCTGGTTCCCGTTCAGATGAATAGCAGAATGTGCACTGATAGCTGGGTGAGCTCTACATGGTTTGCATTTTCCTTTGTCTGCCATTTCAGTGGTTTGAAAGTTTGATCTTGCAGCGTGCTGAGGGAGGTGGTCTTGTTCTTGGGGAATGCCCAGCCGTCTGTGGGAAAGTTCTGTTAATCCTCCAGATCTTTGAAGTATGTCAGCAGTTCCACTGTCAGATGTGGTTATAGCATAAAAGCGATGGAAATGGAGCAGCAGAGCCTTCGGTGTGCCTTGTAACCTACTTGAATAGCTATTCCAAACTGAAATCGCTGCTACTGCATCTCCCCAGCTCGTAGAAACTTTTGTAACTGCCAGTCGTTGTGATATACTACACCTCTACTGGAGTATTTGCTCCTGCTTCTTGATTGCCATGTAGATGTAACTGTCAGGTGGGCTTACTGAGTTTATAGGAATGACAGAATCGCTCTAAGTGATGCCAGCTCTGGTCCCCCACTTGGAAGACAATTTAGTCAGCTTTGACCGTGGCTCTTCTCACTCTCAGTGTATCCTCTCCACCAAGTCATGTGCAAGTAGGATTGTATGAATTTAGAAATTACCTTGTGTGGGAGGAACTCCACTGCAGCCAAGACTGAAGGACCTTGTAGGTTTATCTTTAATTCAGATCATTGGCTTCACTATGAATTTAATAAATTATATTGGAGTTTCTTATGTCATCTAGACAGGGTTGGAGTTTTGTCGAAGGAATCAGGAATGAAATCTTCAGAAGCTGTGGGTCTGATGCAACTTTAACAAATTTATATTTATATGTAAGGAAGAAGTCCCAGAGACCTGTCAAACTTTTGCCCAATGCTCATCTACACTGCTGATCTTTCTTTGGCCAACAGTGCTCAAGGAAAAGAAGACAGAGCTGAAGTCAATTTTAATTTTGCAGAGCAAAACCTTGGGAATAGATTGCTCTGTCTTCTATAATCTCCACATAGTACAATTCTACAGGCAGAAATATGGGCATGTGAGTGCCCTGCCTGCAGTGTTCTGAGCATGCTGGGGCATGATTTGGAGCCAGATATCAAGTGGGTAGGAGAAGTGAGGAGCTCAAAAGAACAAACTTGCAGCTTGCCCAAGTATGAGAGAACAGGATTCCTTCTGCACTTTACTTTTTGTTTTTTACCTCCCTGATGGAGGGTGTATAGGAAACAAGCACTGGGAAATTCCCTCTGTCCCTTCCTTCCCAGTGACCTATGGAGGGTTGAAGCAAGAAGAAAAAGGAAGGAAGGAAAAGAACACGAGGTATCTCTTTGCTTCTGTGGCAGCTGGCAAAGCTGGCCAGAACTGAGGACAGGTTACTGATGTGAACCTGGAGCAGGGTAGGAGGCTAGGACAGAAACAGTGCTTCCTCAGATGTGTGCCTACAGCAGAGCAGCTGTGCACATCTCCTTTCCTCTGATTACTTCCACGGTAGTCACAGGCTTGCATTCAAAGATACCTTCCCCCTGCCCCTCTTTTTTTTATTTTGTTGTCCTTTATAAATAAGATGCTCAATCATGTGCTCTCTTACTAACAAAGTTATTACAGTCCTGGTGTAGTTGCAATAATTTTGAAGTCCTGATTCCACTTTGCAGGGTGCAAGCCTGATGATTTTTTGATTAATGAATTGTCTGGTCAAAACTTCTTAAAATGGGCTGTAAGTAATGTCTGTGTGAAGCATGGCATGTGGGAATGTATTAGCTAAGTAATGTGTCCTAAAGGCATCTTGGCATTATTTTGGTTCCATTAGTGAACTTTTTCTCATTCCTTGGATCAAATAGAACTTCTACATGTAGTCTGAGCATGGTGACACTGTCTTTTGCTACTGTTTATTTTAACTGTGTTGGTAAAGAACAGGCAACCTTCTTTTTCACCTCTGCAGTAACTGGGCCAAATCCAGCTGCACTGAAATTACACGAGGATGAACTGGGCTCGGCTCTTCCAGAGGAAATGTGCTGATCAATGCAGAAAGCATTTTTGTTTGTGTTTCAGAAGAAAGCATGGCTTATACAGCATTTCATATAGCAAAAATCACACATAACCACTTCTGTTCGTGTGTGCGCGCGCTTAAAATTGCTGTGAAAAAGCAAGGCAGGACCCAGTCCCAACTAATCTGTGTGGATTGTTTATTATTATTTTTAGTTACTTATTTTGTCCCCCTTAAAGATAGGCATTGAATTCCCCATATGCATGTTTCAAGCACTTTTTAGGTCAAAAGACATTTTCATGTATTGTTTTTTCCCTGTCTGTGGGTAAAGAATTGCAAGAGCATGGGAATTTGCAGGGAGTCAGCTAGGAATTCCTCTTGCAGAGAGGTCTCTCAGCTCATATACCTGCTGCCTGTGCTGAGCTCCAAACACCATTTAGGGAGTAACAGCAGAGGGGATGGAGTGCATTTGCCTCTCTGAATTTCCAGTGACTTAGGTTCCTGTTCAGATTGCAGTCGTACAGTCTGAATTGCAAAACTGATGAGCTGACATTTCCCAGAAGATGGCCCACAGAGCTGGGGAGTCCCTGGGTGCAAGGAAGTCTTGTCACAGGCAGATGTTGTGGAATGAAAGACAGGTTGAGGGGAGAAGGCTGGCTGACAGCAAGGGAGGGAGAAGAGGCTTGCTGTCTGACTACAGATTATTTTCTCAACTTTCTCTGCCTTTTGGGTGGAGGTATGTTTATGGTAAAGAGTAGCTGATGGAACTTTTAGATGAACTGAACTGCTCTTGGAATTCATAGGTTTGTATCTATTTCATGATCTCCAGTTTCTGCTGATCCGGGTGACATGCATGCTGAGAACGTGAGGATTCGTTAGTGTGAAATCTTGAACCCAAGCAATTGCAGAGGCACGGGTGAACAGAGCTGGTGTGTGAATTGCCTGCACATAAATTCACTGAGTGCTGTTCCTCGAGCATGCATCTGAGCCATTGTCAAAAACACGTAACATTGCTTCATTTTATCGGATTTTATTGTGTTTTATTTCTGACTTGCAGGTTGTTGTGGGAGATAAAGTTGTTCTCATGCCAGTCAACGCGGGGCAGCCTCTACATGCCAGCAACATTGAGCTTCTAGATAACCCTGGCTGCAAAGAGGTGAGTTCAGTGGAGAGAGGAGGGGTAACTGTTGATCTGACATGTATTACACGTTGATCTTTACTGGTGGCCAGAATCCACTGTGAGCCCACTGTGGGCTAGACGCCAGTATTAAACACTGGTTCCAGTTTGGCCTCAAAAAACCAATATGAAACATACTTATTCTGGCCTCAGTTCTTGCCTGGCACTGAAATCTTTGTAAGGTTTGCTTGAGTATCTAAAATTCTCTCTGCTGTCAGAGTAAATTAATTTCCAACAGCTCTTTAGGTCATCTTTGGTAGGCTGTCAACAGCAACAATAGCATTTTACCCACTGAATCTTCTCTAACATCAGCATCCTTCTTATTAACACTCGAGAGCTTCAGGACCCATGTTAGGAACTGTAGAAGTATGTAGCTGAGCCCTGTCCCCTGCCACCCTAGATGTGGTGTGGTCTTTTAGAAGAATAGAATGTCTCAAAAAGAACACCTCTTAAGACTGTAATTGTGGTATTTTTAATTTTTTTTTTTCCCCCCAAAGGTAAATGCTGTCAACTGTAATACAAGCTGGAAAATAACTTTGTTCATGAAGTTCAGTAGTTACAGAGATGATGTACTGAAAGGAGTAAGTATGATTTATGTATTTAGAATCTGAAAAATCATGCCAATATTTGACTGTAGAGAAATATTACATGGTGAATAAAAGAAGTTAGGATTTATGAAACTGTTGAGGATCCCTAACTACTGTCCTTCAAGAGGCAGATTACAAAATGAAATTGTCTGGGTTGTGTTAGCTTCCAGCCCCTTTCCCCTCTCAGACAACTGAAGATCCATGAGAAAAGATGAAGTTCAAGCCCAGAATGATGAGGGCTCTGTGCAGAATGGCAGTGACGCTTCAGTTTATGCCAAGATGCTAAAAGCAGGTATAACAGGCTTATATAAAGGAGCGAGGTATGAAAGATGTCAACAGCTGTAATAAGACAGTGTAGCTTTAAATCCTGTGGGATTGCACAGCTTCATGCTTCCAGATCACTCCCTGAGATCATTTATATTTTCATTTTAAAGAAATGAATTTCATTTGTCCTCACTTGTACCCTAATAAGTCATTGCTATTTTTCAGTAGATACCAAGTAGATATCAAGGTATCAGCAGCTTTCAAGGAAGAATTTGAAAGGGAAAATGGCATATTGGTGTGGACCCATTTTGGGGATAGCATTTCAAGCCTTGGGGAGAGACAGTAGGAAGCAAAAATGATGCTAGCAGAAGAGAGGAAAAAAAAAAAGAGAGAGGGGGCATTGGTTTTGGTTGCAGAATAGAAGAGATGCGATAGTCTGGTGTGAGATAAATCACAATTTACCCTAAATACTTAGAGAGATTGTAAAAAAAACCCCAACATTTAGTAAAGCTATCTAGGATTAAAAATCACCTACTGTTAATGAATTAATTGTTGCCCACTATTCATTGCAGTGCTCTGAAACCAGCTCTGCTTTCACAAAAGTGCATGAGGGTCTCCTGCAGGACTGAGCTGTCTCATTTGATTTCCAGACTCGGTGCTGAAATTGTTTGCTCTGTGCTTGGTACCTGCTCCAGCCACAGGGAACTAATGAATGTTTTCTTCACATCAGCTATGTTGACATCACTGGAGCTAGCAGAGATGCAGAGGATGAGTCGAGCAGCTTTGCCTCTACCAGTTAGTAATGCTGCTTTTTCATTTCGCTTTAGGGAGATGTTGTTAGGCTGTTTCATGCAGAGCAAGAGAAATTTCTGACCTGTGACGAATACGAGAAGAAACAACACATTTTCCTGCGCACTACGTTACGTCAGTCGGCCACTTCGGCAACAAGTTCCAAAGCACTGTGGGAAATAGAGGTATTTTTTTTTTCTTATTATAAATATTTTAGGACCTTCAGGCCAGGGTTGAGTAAAAGTGATTTACCACACCATGAATCATTCATAGCCTCTTGATATCATCATACACCTCCCCGTAACTATTATTATTTTATGAAGTGGTTTGTGTAGGATGAACGCTGGAGAGATGCTTTATGTGTGTGTGTGGAGAGAGGATGTTTTCTTACTATATTTACCTGCACTAAAATGACAGAGTCAAATTCAGACGTGATGTAAGTGGTGCAGTTTTATCAAAGCAAATCGAATGACAGTCACGGATCCTGAGTTCTGAGTGTTTAAATTTGACCTCACGTGCAATATGGAAAATTCCAGTTCACGACTGACAAGAAATCTCTCAGATGTGATTGAGTTCATTCTTCTGGCAACAGGACACATCGACGTCTGTTTAGAGTTAGCTGAATAGATGTGGTGTTGCTGAATGGGGGTGATTTAGGGAAGATAACTAGCAAATACATTTTTATCTGAGCAATCCTGGAAACTGGTATGTCTCAAACCCTTGTTGTTACAGCAGTATAACTTGTATAACTGAAAGTTCTTATGTGCTGAACAAACGATGCATTTGAAACAGAGCTCCCTACTCAGGGTTGATTTTTGTCTGAGTAAGGACCATATGGGATAGAGTATTTTGCACTTGTAGTTATTGGAGATTACTCTTTAAGAGAGAAAGGCACTGTTAAGTTTGAAGGTAGCAAATGACCTACAGCTCGGTCAAGGGGAAAGAGAAATAACCTGGAGTTATTTGAAATTATATGGGGATATTTGTTCCACTGGAATGAAAATTTATCTACAGCCTCTAGTATTGACAAAAACAGAGCAGGTGTAAGTGGTGAAACAATGTAAGAGGGTTTGAGTTTTGCTTTTAAGTAGTGCCTGTGTAAGCGTAGAGCTGCTTCGCTTACTTTGTTGAGCTCGAGATTCACACCATGTCACTTTAAAACAAAATTTGGCTCATCATATTTGCAGGGAATAGATTAATGAAAACAGAGCAAGTTAAAGAAATATTTCCTGGCACCTGGCAATAAAGAAATATAAGTAGGTGTTACCTATGGTGGGCCTAGTGTGAGCACAGAATTCTTCTCTGTGGTACTCAATTTGTAATTATGTAGCTTACATATTTTTGTTTGGAATGAGCTGTAAGAAATGTCAGTGATCTTTGTACGATCTTGAGGATCACAATAAAAAACTGTTGTTCTTGTTTTAGGTTGTCCATCACGACCCTTGCCGGGGAGGGGCAGGACAATGGAATAGCTTGTTTAGATTCAAACATTTGGCGACTGGAAACTACTTAGCTGCAGAGGTAAGAATGTCAATTAAACAAGTGGTTGTGTGCTGCCTAACCAAATATGACACGTGTTCTGCTACTTCAAAAACAGCTTCGTAGGTAGTCCATAGTGTAGGTCTCTGAAAAGATCAGGTCTGAATGGAGAGATCTAGATGTGCAAGGCTGTCACTGCTGTGTCACGCTATATTCCTGGAGCCAAGACTTGCAAGGAAAGCTTTCTGAGCTGTGTGACCCTGGTAGGTGAGTTCACAACAGCATCTAACCTTAATTTCAACTGTGCTGTTGAATCATGAATCTGCGGTTGTCATGGCAACCAGGGCAAACAATGCTGTTAAATATCCACCTTATTTACACTGAAAACCCTTGAATTCCTTTATTTCTCTGCTCTTGTTTGCCCTTGATTTTTGGAGTAGTGTTGTGATCAGTCAAATACTGTTTTTCACTCCGTATCCATAAAGCTTTTAGAGGGGAACTGAATGCAAGGTAGTCATTGAGCTTGATCGGAGAAGCCTGTGTGCAAGCAGTACAACAGATTCTCTAAACTGCTCTAATTCAGGAGCTGTCATTCCTTTTTTCCCCCAAAGGCTCTATACTACTTGAAAAAATGTTTCTATAGTGCTGATTTCAGTTTATTGATCTCTGTCAGCCAGTACATGGTTCAAGGCATCTCTGCCTTCTGTAGAAACTTGAGGAAAGACAAACTTGTGTATTGGTGTCACGCGCGTGTATTGTGATTATAAGCATGTTGCAGTGTTCTGCTGCTGTCCTCTAGTCTTTGGACTGAAGTTTGAATCAAGAAAGGTCTGAGGAAGCCTTTTCCCCTTGTGAAGATAAAGAAGATCTTGCGACTTGTCTAGTTGTTATCTGGTACTTTATGTTAGGACAAAATAGTGTTACGACTCCCCAGAAGAGCAGTTTAATATTATTTAAGACCTATAATTGTCCTTAAAAATAGGATAGGGCTCTTGACAAGCTGGAATAGAGCTGATAATACCAAGTTTATGAAATGGGACAGCCTTGGATTTTTCCCTCGTTGCAAGAAGTTGTGAGCCTTTAAGTCATATCTAATCCATATTGGAACTGGTCTGTGTGCAAGTTATAGCAGTGGAATGAAAAGTAGTTTTGTTGTTTGCTTTTCCCCCCCCACAGATTTACTTAAGCCTGTGAGGATTGCTTCTTTTGACTTATGCTTGGAAGTACGAGTGTGACAATCTACGAGAGCCACATATAAATGACTGTATGTTAGGGAATCACTGAAAAAAAAGACTTGCTTTAACTGGATTGAGTTATATTTACAGCAGTGCAACTTCTGTATGCAGACACCTCCTTAGTATTCACAGGGTGCTGCTTTCACTTTCCAGCTCCTGTCACAGGCTGCACTGATTTCAGACTCAGAGCACACAGGAGCTATCCAACTGATACTTATTTCTAATTGTCAAAACATAAACAAGGGACCACCAGGACAGATACTGATGTTATTTGCCATCTAAGACTGACTATAATTTGGATCTTTTAATTTATTTTATCAGTAGCTCACTGAGTAAATTAGAAACCTGATAGGCCTGAGTGGCAAAGAGCGTCATCCCATTAAAGGCAGTGGGCCAACATGCCTTAACTGCTCTGCTCTATGCTGTTGCCTCCATACTGCAGCTATAAGACTTGGCTGAAGCCAGATGTCTTTACTGTGTACTTAATATTGGCTTATTAAATAATAGCTCATTTCCAAGAGGCAACCTGTGCTCCCACCTGAGATGATTCCATTTTCCTCTCTGCTTACAGTGAGAGATGCTCATAGTGGAAAGATTTTATTTAGGCTAGTTGGGCTGATGGATGTCAGGAAAAGCATGGGCCTCCCTCTCCCACCATACCTGATCTGCTCAGGGATTTTTCACTAGAGAATTCTTCAGGTGAAGGTGTGTCACCACTACACTGAATGTCAAACCTAAGCTTAGGTCCCTTCTACCTCTGGCAAGGAAATCCCCATCAGGAAGACTCAAAATACAGAGTGCAGTTGTCACAGCAGAGTGAGAGCTGGAAGAGCATTTGGATTGAACAGAGGTGATATGCTGTGACTGGAGAGCAGCATTAGCTGCTGTATCGATGGAAGTATAAAATACCTGCTGGTGGAGATGTTAAAGGTACTGCTGTAATAAAAACCTGTGAACTGTATTTTACACAGTGCACATGTCAGGCACAGCATACCAGCCAGACATACAAGACAAAGGTCTGTGAACAGGCAGGCAGACAGCTAATGTGCGTGAGCTAACTTTAAATCAACTGGGCAGAGCTTACTGAACCTGTGCTCTTGCAGCACTGGAAGATTACTCATGGTATTGATTATCAACATTGTCACACATTATCACGACCTGATTTTGTTTCAGCTTCCATGGTAAAGATATCTGAAGTAGAATAATAAATACAAACCCATAAACAATATTCATGAATATTTTAAGCGTTCTGTTGTTGGCTAATGATACAATTTCTGTCACAGTTTGAGCTATTGTAAATCAGGATTGACCACCACTTATCTTTTCCTTACTTCATCTTTCAGTAAATCAGCTTGATGTGTACCATGGAGACTTTTGAAGTGGAGTCTTGGGTGGGTCCTATGCAGTTAGGCTTGTACCCTGTGTGAGCAGTGCTGTGTCTTGGCTTTTTACCTGTGGCTTCCCCTGCCAGATGTAACTGGTCAGTCTGAGTTGTGACTCGGTGGCTCACTCCTGAGCCATGTAGTGAAGGGATGCTGCTGCGGCTTTTTAAGGCCAGAGGTTGATCTGGGGACTAAGATACTTCAAGACACATGGACCAGAGAGTTCAGGAATTTAAAACTAATATATCTAAAGGTACTTCAATATTACAGTAAGTTGGAGGAAAAACAAGCAAGCAAAAAGTAGTAAGTTCAGTAAACAAAACATATAGGTGAGTGCTTGGAAATCTGATTCTTACAAACTTACAGAAATTAAGTCTAGATCTGTAAGTCCTAAACTCCATGTTCCTACAAATCAAAATCAGTCTTCCAGCTTTTGTTACCTTTTGAAGACTAAAGGTCTTCTGATATCTTTGATTTCTGACACAGTCTTTAGTAGTACTATTTCCTTTAATCCTCTTTTCACTTGGAATTGCTTAGGCTAATTTTCATTAATATGCTTTGAAGTTCTTTAAAACCTACTAATACCATAAAGCAACCTAGACCCAACTACTAAACTATGGGCTGAAGGTGAGCCACTCTGAAAGACCCACTGCTAAAGGAGACCCAGCGGGATATACTTGCTAATTGCACAGAGCTGCACTGTCATTCCTTTACTACTGTGCATGTACTGGGGACATGATCTGACACAGCAGAGGCATGCATGCTGTCACACACTTACTTAAGTCCCAGGAGGGATACGCTGAAGACAGGATTTTGTTTGGTGCTAAGACTGGGGACATTGGAAAACTGGATAGGTGGTAATGTCTTCAATGTGTCTGGCATTTGGAAACCTGAAGCCCTTGGCTCAAACATTCCCAAAACACTGAAATCATTAAAAAGTGGAACAAAATACTTGGCTGAAAAATTGGAAAGAGAGATTCTGTTCTTTGGAGACAGTGGGAGTTCTGCTGTTAGTGTCAGAAGGGCTTGATTTCATCCAAAAGAGCTGAGCCAGATCCTTAGCAGGAGATTTAGACACTAAGCCACCAGCTAAGATTGAGGCTGCTGAGTTTTATTCTCATCTTCACAGAGTCAGCAGTCTTTTAGAAAAAGTTCTGCGAAAGATTCTTTTTTTAGCCCTGGTTACAGTGAAATGACCCAAGCTATTTTGAAGTTTTATATTTATGAAGAAAGGGTGTAAGGTTAGGTGAAAATTGAATGCTTCAAAGTGACAAAGAATTTCCCAATTTTTTTTAGTGTTTTCAGTGCATGTAGCACATGTAAAATGCACCCAAATCTATCTGCATGTGGGAGTGAGCTGCAATTTGCTTGCCCAGCCTTTCAGGTGCTGTAGGTGGGGACCACACAGCTGTGCTTTTCTCATGAACACATCGAACACTTTCAATGTTCTAATTGCCAGGGTAAAAGTCGCTTTGAACCGAATATCAGCGTATCGATTGTGCACCTGTAATGTTGTTCTCCATGTGCGTAGAAGCTCCAGTTCTCCAGAAACTGGATAATCTGTACCAAAACTATTAACACTTCTGTGTGAGGATGTTAAACAGCAACATGTATGCCCATGAATACCTGTATGCATACACAAGCAATACAGGGTAAGTCTGTCATTTCTTATTAAACTTCGCAGGTGAGAAGCGATCACAAAATGCATGTGCAAACACCAAAGCACGTGCTAGCCTCAGATATTGCAGTGGGCAATAGATGAACAACAGTGCACTGCTTCTGAAACTTTGTGAACACGTGCATAGCCACGGTGCAGAATTTGTGAGGAAAAAAAGGTCTGTGGTAATTCTGTTTTACTTAGGTGAATAAACTCGAGTTGCTAGATACCTCGGCCAAGATACGGCAGTAAATCTAATGGAGGTAATTGGCTTTAACACTGAACTAACTACTATACTAAATGAATTAAGATAATTCAGGTAAAATGGCAGTGTAAATGTTTACCTTCTGTGTTTCTCTAAAACTGCTGCCATAAAGAAGCATTCAGATTATTACCGTGTCTTCCAAGGTAGTGCATGAGAGTACTGATGCTCCTAAAGGTAACCTGTGCCCTGAAGTTCTAGGTGAAAGAGTGAGAACAGGCTGAGTCAGTGAGCTTTTTCTGCCTTGTTGTGTGCTTCGTTCATTAAACCAAATTGTTGCTCATATGACCCTCATTCAGTAGAGCTCTCGGGAATAACCTTGTCTTTGAAGTCAGTGGAGCATGAACATCTGGTGTGCTCAGCGGTCAAGGGTGTCTTGGAGACTGACATGATGAGTTTGGGCTTCCTCGAACAATTTGCACTTCTGCAGTTGTTCCCCTGGATTACTTTGACCATTGTAGGACTGAAGACACTTTTAGCTTCTACATGACAAGCTGTTTAGCACGTGCTCTGGTGATGGACAAATCACAGAGATAAAGCTGTCCTCTAGGTAGCTGCTTTGAGCAGAAGTGGCGATGGGATGTGCGTCTGATGTCCATCCCTGATGCATGTCCCACTGGAGAACTCCTCTGGCTTTCTTACAGAGTTCTCTTGCTGCAAGATTGAAAGTGCAAAGTTTAAGCTGTAAAATGGATCAATTTGATCAAAGTTTTGTTCTAAAGTATTTTGTTAAAATGCCATACTTCCAGCTTTGGGCTTATTTTAGCACTAGATGCTCAGTGGAGTTCCTTTTGAAGGTAGGAATGATTGAAGCCAGTTGGCCTGAGCAGCACAAGATTACATGAACATGAAATGAAATGCCAATTCTTTAAAAATTCTACACTGAAGAGGAAGTCCAGTCCAACTCACCAAGGCTGTAGTTCAGTGATAAAAGCACTTCACTTGCAATGTAGGCTTGCAGAAATGTTGTATTTCCACAGGTATTTGGTTGTGGTCCCGTGACACGATGTGCCGTCCCTGAGGTGGTGCTGGCACAGACTCCAGGGTGTGGGGGGGAGGGACCAGTCTGTGCTGGAAACAGGGTCACTGTGCTAAGGCACCAAGGGCACAAGTGCTTGGTGGGGGTTGGCAGGAACTGGTGAAGCTTGCCTCATGGGACTGCCAGCTGAATTTCATCTTGTGGTGTTGTAAACCACTTGCTGAGAACTCTTGAGTCAATGTCCAGTAACAGTTACTCATATTTCTCCCATCTTTCTTGAATAATTTCTTCCTGTGTTATCTCACTCTGATTTTCTGCCAAAATTGCCCAAGTTTGTTTTCAGAGAAGCTTATATACACCATTCCCCTTAAATTGAGAACTGCTGTTAATCTTGGTTTACATTTTTTAAATGGATTTCTGTTATGTCTTGGTATTAAAAATATTAGCCTGCCACATGATATATATCATTATAATATGCTTTTAGCTGGGTGGACAGAGCCATACTGTTCATAATGAATTTAATCCTATTGTAGTAATCACTTGATTTGGATGATGGTGAAAGTAGCTGAGTGCATGTTCAAGTTAATATTGATAGAAAATAATCCTCTCCTGCCTTCTGAATAGGACATAGTAACAAAGTGGAACTTGCTGCCGGAAGAACAGAAAACAAAGCATTTAATGAGATTTTAAGATAGATCACGTATTCGTATGAGTAATAATATCTTTAGATTTAGCTCTGTTTAAAAAAAAAAAATTAGAGGGGAAATCAGTTCTTAAGCTTGAGACCCTAAAGCAGGATTAACCCCTTGGAGCCCTGGAGGAACTTCGGTAGTTTCATGGACTTCTTTTTCTTCCACCTTCTTGGAAGAGGGAGTGCTGCATAGGATGTTTTATTAAGGCAGCTGAGATTGAACATTTGGAGGTCATAATTTAGGATTTGTCAGGTCTAGTTTTTGGAAATTTGACAGAGGTCTTTCGTGTTCGGGAAGCAAAAAGGGACCGCTGTTTGCCAGCATTGTTTTTTAGGGTGACATGGAAGCAGGCCTTCGCAGAAAAAATTATTCATCCACTAATCGTACAGCTCATGCAGAGGAGGAGAGCACAGTAGGAAATGCTCTGTGGTTCCTTCTGCCTGTAGAAACAGGATGGCAAGTGACTGGATAGGCATGGCCCTGTGTAACCGAGATCTGCAGGTATCTTTCGCTCAGGGGTAGCAGTTTGCAAACTGAAGAAGGTACCAGGAGATGGCAGCATCCACCAAGGCCTTCAGAAATCTGTTCACATACTTGATTTGTTGGTACTGCAGGACCTCCTCACCTAGAGATTGCCTCAAAATCTTCCATTTGAATCGTGGTTTGTTCGGTCCCCCCCCCCCCCAGTCTCTTCATTAAATCTTAATACAGCATTCTGATTAGTTTTTATCTGGTGAGCTCAGTGATTAAAGGTCCTTGTAAGAAAAAGAGCTTGCCAAGGTGACAGGGTGAACTCAGCACCATCGGCCTTATTTCTATTTTTCACACTCTCACAGAGGACTGTGGTTTTGTTTAAAAGCTCTATAAGGAGGGAAGCATAATTTACAGCTATGCATGAAGAGATGGAAGAGGTCCAGAGACTAGGGACGGATGGATTACTGATTTACAGAGCCAGTCTGACCTGTTCTGCAGAGTTGGATGTGGCTTTTTAAAGTGACAGAGTTCAGAAGCTGTCCGTTCAGCAAAACCCAGAGCTACGTTTTCCAGGGTTTTTAAAAATATTGAGAACGCAGCTGTATTTCTTGGCCTGACTTGTCTTGACTTTGCTGGGCGTTAGGAACAACATTGACATCTGTCAGTGTGCAAATAACCTTCAGAAATTTGGCTCTTTGGGGAAGGGTTTACTTTCCCCCCCCCCCCCCCCCGCTCCCAGCCAACTGGTTTTGCAGTAGTGATCTGAGAGGCTTTTTCAGTCCTCGCTGAAATTGGCTGCGCTTGAGCTGTGTTTGTATACGAACAGTCTTTAGAAGGAAGGGAAGTGTGAAGCCATTAACACAGCTTTTATTGGTGTTTAGTAATTCTAAGGACCGCTTCTGTTATTAAAAATACAACAGCTGCTGGTGTTGCGTTTTGGTGCCTTTTGAAGCAGCACATGTAGACGTGTGGTCTGTTCTTTAGTGCATTCCTTTGCTTGTGGTATGAAGATGGCTTAAGAAGCTTTTATGCAATTATATTTGTGCCTCTTTATTTTGATGCTTGGTTTAGGAGACTTCCCCCGTATTTATTTATTTTTAGTTGTTGATGGGTTTGTTTGTTTGTTTTCATAGCAGCAGAAATTTCAGTAATGTCTAATTCAATCACCCCTAGTCATTTCTGGGAGAACCACTGAAAGGTATATGGGTTACTAATATTTAGGAGATAACCCTTGAAGAGCTGAGGATGGTTTTTCATATAGCACATCTTGGCATGAAGCTGCTGAGGCTCGTACCGAAATTATGGGCCCAGCATTCAGGTTGAGATTAAAGGATGTCTTAGACATTTTTCCTTCTCTTGACGACCTCTGCAGAATGGCATATGGCTGTGTGGAACTGAGCACCAGGTGTTGGTGGGTGCTTGGCTTCTCTGCTCTTGAATCACAATAGAAGCCAAGGGATTTCCCAGCCACCACTCTCCCCTGGCCTAACATAGCTGCACGTTGGGGCAGCTCCAGCTTATGCTGCTGGTGTGAGACCTTCAAACCAGTGGTGATCTAGGCATACCAGAACACTGACCTGCCATTGCTTGTACAGCAGCTAAAAATGCCATCGAGATGACCTATTGTTTCTTCTTATGATAAGGCTGACTAACTGGGAGAGGAAGGTGTCGGAGCTGGTTCGCATTCCGGTATTAGACTAGCAGATGGTTCCCCCCGGCTGTCCCCGCGCTGCACTCGGGGCCTGAAGTGGACAAAAAGATTCAGCTCTCCCAGCACTCCCTGGAATCTCATCTGATCTGCAAAGACATGGCTCATAAGCGAAACAGCAGCAAAATACAGCCCTAAAATAAAAGGCCTTCTAAGATTTTTTTTTTACCTTTCCTCAGATGACGATTATGGGGAACTTTGTGCCGACGCTGTCGTGGTGTTGAACGGGGTTGATCGAGGTAGAGCCATAGCCAGTCTTGCTCTGGCAAGTTAATAAGATGGCAAAAGTTCTTTGAATGCCACTGAAGTCTTTGAAATTGTGCAAAAGTCCTTTGGAATTATCGAAAGCTAATCAGTATGACATTAACAAAGAACAAAGCAAGGCTGATGAAGATGAAAAATATGAGAAGTGGATTTTTTCTCTTTTGTGCTGGCTTTTTTCCCCCCAAACACTTGCCCTTGTTGATTGGGTAACAGGCTGTGTGTTAACAGGCTAGTTATCAGATGAAATGGGAAATGTTTACGTGTGTTGAATGATGTTCTTTTATTCTTTATCTGCCAGGGCCTCCTTCATAAATGTGGGTTTTAACCAAGTTGTTAAAATGCTCATTTAGCTGAAATTTGGTAATCTAATTCTTTCCCTGATGAGATGTTTTAAATATCCTTTACCTAGTCAACAAAATTTGATTAAAATCAGCATGTGTGTTTCTTTCCCCAAACTGCTCTCTCTTCTTCTTAATTAAGAGTGTCCAAAAATAGCCTGCTTGGGTACTTTCCATACATTCCTCTCTCTAGGAAAGCAGCATTAAAGGTAAAATAAATCAAATAATAAAATAAATCATAAAGGTAAAATGTCAAACTGTCCACAATATGGACTGAGATTTATAATTCAGTTGTTGGATTGTAAAGCATATCTTACTACGCTAAGATGTGAAAAGAAAATTAAAGCCAGGAATAATGTACCAGTGAGTAGTTGTTCTGCTCAATAGTAGAACCTCAGGAGATTGTTCAGAGTTAAAATCTTACGCATTGAAACTTTAATATACAACTTTGACTAGCTTTAATCAGTAGAGATGTCAACAGTAGAGCTGACAGAGCCTGGGACTTCTGGCAGAATACCTCTTGGGATTAGCGGGACACCTGCATTCTCTGAGGATCAAATACCAGAAAGAACACAACAAACACACACAGATGAAAGTTGTCTCCTCTACAGAAGGATGATGGCATTGTGAGGGCACTAGGCAAAAATCTGGGAATGAGATTCCTTGCCCTTCCAAATAATTTTAACCTGAAATAGTGGAAGACTTTGTCTATACCTCAGGTTTCCACCTGTAAAAGATGGCTTCTATCATGTGTTTCTTACACATACTCTCTACTGAGGGTCTTCTGGTGCTCCCACAATACATTGGTGTATATATATGTGTGCATTCTTAGTCTACTCTTTTTACGTACAACCACGTACAAAGGCTGAGCCTGAAATCAGTCTAAGAGACATCAATTTTTATACTCTCAGGAGGACCACCTGCAGTGCTGACCCTGGCCTTCAGGCTCTCTCAGATACCCTGTTGTAGATCACAAGTTGGGAGTTTGGCTTCTTACAAAAGGGTGCAAGTAAATGCTAGTTCTGTTTAGATTTAAAAGAAGGTATGTTCTTTTCTGTGGCTGCAAATCTTTCTTTAAATGCTGAAACCCTCGATGATACTGTGTTTTAAAATCTGATCTTGTGTGGTGGTGGTGGTCTTCTCGTGATACTGACTGTCCTTGTTAGGCTGCTTCCAAGCTCTCATCTCCCCAGCATATCCAGATTCCAAGATAAGTTGAGGTCTCAGATACTTCCTGTGAACTATAGTGTGCAAATTGCATTTGCAAGTGCAGTGGTACTTATCTGTTGGCAGGGCCTTAGCATAAGGAAAATCTCATGCAGCACCTAAGTCAGTGTGCACCATTAGCCCACGTGTGTAAAACTGTAATAATGCCTTCCCTGGTGCTGTGATGTGAAATACAAGTTCACTCAGTAGCCTCGCTTTCTGGAGTTCAGGGTATTTTATGTAGTAGGGTGGAGGATGTGTGAAGTTGGGTCTGGGTTCAGATGCATAAGCAACTGAAAAAGATGGAAGCGTCTGTCATGTCATAAATCACTGTCATTGGAGCTATGAAAGCTGATTTCCCTTAGCCTTGCCCAACTGTAATATCCACACAATGGAGTTGGCCTTCCACGTGCTGGTGGAGTGAAGGATGAACACAACTGCTACCAGGTGCCTGGTTCACAGCTTCACTGATGTGAACTCTCAGTTGTCCTTCTCTACTAATGCAGTCTTTGTTCTTGAGTGTCTTGAGCGTGAGTGAGCCTTGAGTGTCTTGAGCGTGAGTGAGCCTTGAGTGTCTTGAGCGTGAGTGAGCCTTGAGTGTCTTGTTGTCTTGAGCGTTGTCGTGGTGGTCTCGGTGACACTGTCATCATGGTCTCGATGTTCTTGAGATCGCACCGCCCTTTCCTCTATGCAGTGACTGCCATTTCCTCACGTGCTTAGGTTGTGTGGCCTTCGGTGATGGGTGAACGTTGGTATATTGTGGTGAATCTCGTGGTCTTGCTGTAACATAAAATGAATTTCAAGGTCTTTGTTATTGTTTAGTTTTCAGCCATTAAGATGCAGAACTCTCATTTTGTTAATGCCTTTTTCTCTCCCATCCATGGAAAGCTAAGAAATGGCTTTACTTGGCTTGTTGAACCCCTAGGGGTAGGGTTAGGGTTGTTGAAAAGGAATTGCATCGTTGAAAAATAAGCAGTGGAGGATTAAGATTTCTGGATTATTTTGCATTGGGAAAGAAGCAGTTGGAGATACACTCTTAAAAAATAGCATATAATGGAACTGTTCCAATAGCATTTTATACAATTGTATTCTTACTCTGTAGTGTTCTTGACTGCGCGCACCTTCCAGTGGCACTTTACAGAAGTGCAGAGTACAGTATTTCAGCAACATTGCAGCTTCAACACATCCAATGAGCCCCAAAAAGTCTGAAGACTGTTGAGCTTTAATAAAGTCTGCTTCAGCAGAGTTTTCTTACTTAGGAAACGGCTGCAAAGAATTTGACTTGATTTCATTAGCAACAAGGAAAAAAACTATTGGCGGTGTTATTTTCAAGGATTCTTTTGTTTTGGGGGCTTATTGAAGAACATGGAGGTGATATTACATAAATCATAAAAAGCCATAGGTTCTGGAGGGTTAGGACTGTCACTGTGTCCTTAGCACATGCTGCTGTGCTTGGATATTGGAAAGGACTCGGAACAGGTCGAATACGACAGACAACACTACGTGATTTATGCCCCTCTACTGGAGAATGTAGTATGGGATAATATCTAATAGTCTGATTTTCAGAGGTGCTCAGCACTAACAACCTCAGGTGAAATGAAAATGAAAGTGGCAGCTGCACAGCACAGCTGAAAACCGGGCCATGAACGTCAGCCCTAAACCCACGTTCCACCGTGTTTGCGGTTCAACGACAGCAACTCGAAACTTTCTCTAAACAACATCTTCTTAGTTGTGTTATTTCTGTTGCAGAGAGGCAAGAAAACCCATCGTTAAGGATGCACTCCATTTATTTTATTTATTTAATTTATTTTATTTTATTTCTTATTTTATTTCTTATTTCATTCTGCCTCCTTCAGCCTCAGTTCACAGGTGAACTATTTTGGGAATTTGAGGGCAGTCTGTTTTAGTCATTTTTAAAGCAGGCAAGAAGTGGCTTGGGAGAGAGATGTTCCTGGTTTCTGCTCTTGTTGCTATACTTCTTTTAAAGTCATCATCATGTTGAAAGCAAACAGCTGAAGAACAGCAGAGTGCAAGGCCCACGGTTCACTCAGCACCTTCAATGAAACGTTATTGGTTCATTCCATTTGAAGATCTAGTCCTCAGTGCACAGCTCTCTGTGCTGAATCTAGTGACAAGCCTGAGGTGACCCAGACTACTTCCCCCTTGCTTACAACCAGCAGAATGCTAAGGTAGGATAGAATTTAGCCTTTCTGTGACTAAGGAGCACTGCCTGATAATTTTCTCTGTTCTTGATGGAGGACCAAAGGTAGAAAGTTCAGCTTGGCTGTTAGTGGGCATCTGGAATTATTTTAAGGTGTCAGATGAACAAATGTAGTGCTGAAAAGTGTGAGAATGTTTGAGGAAACCAGAATGATATGAAAACAGTTCCATGTATGCGTACATATATTTATACATATATATGTGCATATGTATAACTTCTAGTTGTCTGTTTATCCCATTCCTGTTGCTGTATAACAGAAGTAGGTGGGAGTTGGAGCTAGGAGAGTGTGTGAGATTGTCACAGGGAAGCAAAATGCAAGAATCTGGGATAGGTGTCAGTGCAGGGAGGAAGGCAGGCTCTCTAAATGAGATTTGTCAGGGTAACACAGAGGCTAATGCAAATATGGAAATGGAGACAGGAGAATAAACCTTTGGTCATTTATGTGTCGGCACATTATGGCATGACACAGAGGAGAAGGCATTTTCAGCAATTTTAGGAACATCTAAAAGTTTTCCTCCTTTCTTCAGGCTCATGATGGGGAGAGGAGCTGGCTTTCTGGGGTAAAGGGATAGAAATGCTACAGTATTAATAAAAACTCTTCACAATAGCTGTCTGTGTAACGTTAGATGTACGGTGATGTGATATTGAAAAGTTACACTGAGATTAATTCAGCTTGCCCTGTGCAATTCCATTCTGGCTCTTCCACATTGGTAATGCCAAATTCAAGCCAAGAAAATGACTGTACTTATCTGTAAAATGCATACACGCTCTCGTTGCTTAAGAACTAAATTACCTTATATAACTAATAATTTCACTTCAGCATTTTCAACGCTTTGACGGCATATCCTGTGTCAGGGAGTATGGTAAACACTGAGGCAAAATTGTTTCATTATGTAAGTCAAATCTTGAAAGGTTTCATGTGCAGCCTGTGTGTGGGTGTATGTGTGTTTGTTTGTTTGAGTATATATCTGCCTACATAGTCCCTCATCTTCTAGTCTACATATTTCCCTTGTCAAAAGTAAAATCGTGTTAAGCACTGTTAAATAGTAATACTTTGCACTTAGCATTATATAGTGTCTTTCATTCAAGCTCCTCATACTACTTCAGTTATTAATTAATGCTTGATAATCCTGGTATGATATAGGGAATATTAATACGTTAATATTGGTTAAACAGAATCACAAGGTGAACGAGCACTTGTCTATGGTGGCATTGCCATTCCTGTTTCAAAGATGTGTTTGTTCCCAGTTCACTGTCTTCCTGTAAAATCTCAGTAGACACAAAGAATGTTGGTTTTTACCTCCATGTACCTGCTCAAGGTCGAGGTGTGTATGTATCTTAACTTGCTGTGTATTACTAGCTGTGCTTTCTTCATTTTTCTTTTTGGCTTTGGGATTCCTGGTTTGAGTTAACATGCTTGATTGTAAGCTGCACTTTTTTTGAAGTGAGGACATAGTTAAGTCAGTCAGAAATTGAATCAGTAGTTCTTGTACTCTCATTCTCATACTGCTTCTAAAGACTCCACTGTCTTTTTTTGCAGGGTGGATACATAATACAGGATTCAGTCAAACCTTTTCTCCCCAGTTTTGAAATGTCTAAAAGCTATCAAGCTAGTTTTTGACTTCTTTTCTTTTCCAGCTTAACCCACACTATCCAGAAGGTAATAATGAAGGAAAAGCTGTGGTAAGTGAATTTTATATGTTGCATATTATCTGGGGAATACTGTTTCCTTAACCCAACACAGCCCAACATATGAAAGTCCTTCGTGGCTTTCCTTTTACTTACATGTTACAGCCACTGGGATTGTTTTCTGTATCCTGTGTAAGCTAGGGTGCAACTCAGAACTGGCATTACAGAAAGTTTACCCTTGTGTAAGGCAAACGATGGGAAACTTACTCAAATTCTGCATCAAATCGATGTTGGCTGGAAGCTGTTCTTCTTGGTGACTGCAGGTATGAAACATATTTGTTCTTCTCAAATCAGATGTGGCAAAACCCACCACCCTCCTTAGCAAGAAAACTAGGGACAAGCAAGTCTGATTACTTATGTGCCAATACTAATACAGAGGCTCTGGTACAGGATACAAGCCCCCTCAGGGAGTATTTGTCAGTGAAGTGTAGCTCTAAATCAAGAAACACACTGAAACTTTTTCATCCCCTGTATTGAATATACACAAGTAGATAACCAGGCACAGGCTTAGTCTGAGCCCTGCCACACTTCAGCTCTAGCATAACATCTTCACTAGGATCCAGGTTGTCCTTGCTGCAGCGTGGGTGGGTCGGACAAAGGCCTTATGCCCTTGGTGTGGGGGGCAACAGCCTTTGCCTTCTACAACGTCAAAAGCATGCTGGCTCCTTCTAAGTAACGAAGCAAGGCCAGGCGTGTAGATTATAACATGTGAAGGAAGACACCCTGGGGGAGTCTTGTTGTTACTGAGACAAGAAGTAGTCCAAAGGAGAATCAATCCTCCATCAAATTCATGAGATTGCCTTGAAAAAGCTGAAACCTTCTTTGAAAAAATTCAGTTTAATTTCTTCCTTTCTGCCTTCTGGCTTTTACTCTTTTAGAGGATACATTTTCAAGTTTTTTCTCTGCATGGGAAAGGGTTTTTTATTTTTTGTGAAATGAAATCCAAGATTCTTACATAATCACATGCCTGCAGGACTGCAGTTCTAATAAAAATGGAGACTTCTGTAGGAGTTGGCAATATCAGTTTTCCATCTTCCTTGGTACTTGGTATTAATGGTAATATAGCAGTAATGGCTGAGCTGTTCAGAGAAGTCAGAATTCTCTCTCATGAAAATATGGAAGTTCCACCAGTTATTTGGCATTACCAATGTGGAAGAGCCAGAATGGAATTGCAGAGGGCAATTAATTAAATGCAGTTATTTCTCTTTCATATTTGAATGACACTTGAAGCCCTTGGAGCCTTAAAAGGAAAATCAAAATAAGTTCTAGAATACCCCAGTGAGTAGGGTGCTTGCCTGGAAATGCTTGGGTTCATTCTCTTGCTCTGTGAAGAGTGATTTGTGTCATAGCAGTGCTTTTGAGTCAAATCTCCAAATCATTCTCTGTTGAAGACACTCCAATTCACTTTGCAGAGCAATCTCAGAGCATGTAAGCTTGTATTCTGTTGGATGAAAGCAAAAAGACACACCCCCCTCTGGAATATATCTTCTGTGATCCGTGAGTGCCCAGCCCAGAGAACCAGACTGCAGCTGGTCTGAAGAAGGACCTGTGAAAACCTGTGTAGGGTAGATGTTGGGCCCTCGTCACCAAGGATCCAATCCTATTGTACCACACTATAATAAAATAGTATAATGTTTCCTGTTGTAGCAATTACACTTCATCTAAATGGTGAAATATTCCCTGGACTGGGTAATGAAGAAGGTTCAAGAGTAATCAGAACATAAACGTTCAAGGTTACCTCTCTAAACAGTTTGGCTTACTCCTCCTGGGTGTTGGTTTCAACTAAAAACCTAGACCAGATAAACCAACTTAGACAAATGCTTCTCATGAAAACGTAATCAGAAGTGATTGATGATCAAAATGGGTGTCTCTGTGGAAATGTGTGTAGGCAGCACTTTCTTGTGGAAAATGTTTTGTGAAAGAACTAACGTTTGGTAACACCTCCATGGAAATCCAAGCCTAACAGGCACTTTTAGCGTGGTAGAGATCCCTTTGTATCCTTCACCCCTTTATAGTCTTCTTGGAAGTGGAATGAGTCCGCAGTGGCTATTTCAAGCCTTCGTTCTGGCCTTGAATAATTGAACAGTAAAGCTTCACATCCCTGTGCATCTATTTCTTTTATGTTACAATGATGCAGTGTTCTGAATTATCCCTCAAAAGCACAAGAATCTTACAATGTTTGCAGTTCTTTAAGGGCCATCTATGTTAGTCTTGTATCTTGTATGCACATAACCTAGAGCACACATACTTTCTTTGCTCTGTGGTTTTCACCTCGTGTTTCTTTGGCCAGGTGACTGCCTGCCTGATTTGCTGCAAAGGAATCTTCTTTTTCATCTTTTTAAGCAATTAATTTTGAACTGCTGCCCATGAAGTAAATCTGCTGTAGAGGGGAAGGCAGAAGTGGACCTACCCCAGCCAAATTTGAAGTCTTGAGTAGCAGGGAAATGGGAGATGCGTACTTGAATCCTTTCAACTGAAGGAACAAACTGAGCCTTCAGCCCGTGTTTTTCTTTTCTCTGCCAGTCTGTTGGATAAAAGGGTCCCAGCACCTTCTCTGTTGCCTGGGTTTGAGAGGTGGCACAGCCATCTGTGTGTATCATGCCAACCCTTACCTCCTAATGTGCGATAGGGCTTGTTGTGCATGTTTACTGCCTGGTTGAAAAGTCTTGATCACAGTTGCTTAGGCAACTGAATTTTAGGAAGCAGCAATGGTGAAGGATTTTCTGTTGTGCTGTTCTGCCTAAACTCATCTTCTCTGCCTTAAGTGACTCAAATCTGAAAAGGTTGTGGCTCCAGAGAACAGAACTATTCCTTTAAGTCACTAGGATTTTTTGTTCCCAAGCATTAAAGCTGTTTTTGGATTGTGGTTCATTGCTCATTTATGGGCTGCTTCTTGAGAATCCAGCCAAATTGTCTTGTGAAACACTGCTTTTATTTCTAGTAGTTTGGCCTTACAATGAGTTGATTAATATTCTTTATACATACTTTTCTCACTTAAAAACTCCGTAAGGTGTTTTTTTTTTTAAATGGGAACACCTTTCTGTGATTGAAAGGCCTTATCAAAAGAAGAGTTTCTTCATCTCCTGAAGTCTAGAAGATTGCATGGTATTTTGCATCAAAATGCAGTGCTCAGGGGTTACAGCTCCCATTAAATCCAGAATTGGTGTATTTTATGTTGCAAAGTAGTCTATTATTTCTCATCACAGAAACATACAGCATCCAGAACTCTACAAACATCGGGGAAATGTCAAGAAGAGCTGGGAACCTGGTGTTTGTTAGCACCTTGGTATTAAAGGCTGTCTTTGAATAGGTACCTTAACTCCATTTGTTTGCGTTTTCATGTGTGCTAATCTTAACCAGTTCCAGACTAGCTTTTATTATTGAGATTTTTTTTAGGATTGAGATTGGTATGCATTTACTTTTCTTGTAAATAGGCTGGGCAGTTCTGTCCTGGACTTACTTCTAGGTGCAGTTTGATGTATCTCCTTTGCCTTCTGTTTATATTTATGAATTCCAAACAACTCTGTAATTCATCGTTTTCTTTCTTGCATCCAACCCAGGTGATTTTTTTCCTGATAAACACTCTAATTAAAAAAAAAAAAATTATACCTTCCAGTACCTGAGTTTGCTTAATTAAAATTTTATAGTGTGAGGCACTGGTGATGCAGTTTCAATAAGTAGAATAGGCTTGGAGAATTTGGTTTTTTTTTTTTCTAAAAGACTTGCTTAAGAATTAACCTGGCAATAAAGAATCAGGGAAAAAGAAAACAAAACAAAAAAACCCACCCCAAAACAACAAAAATAAACCCCAAACAAACAAAAAAAGCATCAGTTTTAAAATGGCAATGTCTCTGCTTATGTAAAGCCAGCAGTCAGAGCGCTGGAGAGGCTGGAGGGAGAAGGGGAGACAGGGATGCCGGCACATTAACATTACTCTGCTGCTGCAGGCAGGTCTGAATCAGCTCTGAATACGCATACATTGTTTCCTACAGAATGTCTTCTGGCTCCTAACAACAGAATTGCAACGTGATGTCTCCGCTGAAAATGCGATGACTCACAAATGAGTCAATAGCGAAGGTGTTACAGGAGGCTAACTGCTGTGCTGGCTGCCAGGGCTTTGTAACACGCAGGAGCAAGGCTGGCCATTAATTTACTCGACTTTCTTTTCATAAAGAATTCTTAAAATCATCTAACCTATGGAGTTCTGCTCACATTACCGCTCCCTGAAAACGCTGGTTTTTTGTAAGAGCCTCCTAAACTGGGTTAACATCGAGCTCCCACATTGTACTGGATTTAACAGGCATTTTCAGAACTCTGGCTGCTATTAAATTTAATTTCTGCTGAAACCTGTAGTGCAGCTTAATGTATTCATTCAGGAGCAGGACATTATCCTTGTCTGTCTCGGTGCCACAAGAGGTGTCTTTGCCGATTGGAATTGTAGATTGGGTTTCTAAAAGAAAAAGTATTCCAGCTCGGTCGTGGTTTTGTGTTGCGTTCTGCTGTTAAAAGGAAGGTCCCTCCATAAGCAGAACTCTGAGTACATCTCCTGAATTGGAAGAAGGATACCCAGTTGAGGTGAATTATGGGGATTTGGGATAGGTCACTCTTACTAGCAAATTGTATTAAGAGCTGTGAAGAAGGGTTATCCGGCGGGCTACAGGTATCCAGAAAGACAAATCTGGTTGTACCTGATCATTTTGTCTCAGAATACAATATGGGAGTTGTCTCCCGTTACATTTACCCTTCAAATTGCAAGCACCATATTATAGATGCGTTGGCTTTTTGGGTTTTTTAAGCTTCTTTTTAAATCTGTATGATGCATGCAACTCAGTAGTGGTAGCCCGGGGATTATGGACTTCGCTGTGAACTTGGATCGGTGTTTCCACTCCTCACCAAAGCGGCTGTTTGTTTTCACTGACTACATCTCCTTTTCTGAACCCTCAGCCTTTGCTTTCCCAGATGAGCCCCTCCTGTATGGTAGGGGTTTGTTCAGTTCCCCCTCCTGACAAAGTCCTGTTGTGAGTGTGAGCAGCCTGCTTTGCTTCACTGCTGCAGAATGAGGCTGGACACTGTGGGGCTAACAGCTCTCTAGCTGGGTGGACACTTAGGTTTTGATAGGCAGGGCTCTTCGTACTGCCTGGTATTTGGATCAGGTTGTTCTTTTGGAAGCTATAGGTCTAACTCCTGCGAGGCAGAAGAGGAGCTGAATGTCTTTTTCCTTCATCCTTGTGAGTGATTCAAGGATGGTGATTTCAGAGCAAGGTGATTCCACCTTCTTTACCTTGGATATAGCTCTGATTTGACTTGCGACAGCCTGTCGCTAGTTTGCCAGTAGTTTGGGACAATCAATGCTTTTTATTTTACCTCAGCAAATTTACTATTTGCGAAGATTGTTTTACCCACAGTTCTTGCACCACTTCTCTCTACTCCTAGCATGTAGTTCACCTGCTTTTTCTTTTCTAAAGAAGTCTTGAGAGTGCTTTCCTTGACTGTCGCTGACCACATCACCAACATCTCTAAAACTGTTCATTGGTTTCCTGTTCATCTTGCTTTAAGTTGACTCTTCTTTCTATATTTGAGTCCCTTTACGATTTTTTTTTCCTCCCTTCTCTTCATTGCATCTGGTTTTGCTGGCTGTATCTGCTCGTATGCCAGCTTCTTACCTGTGCAAATGTCATCTTGCTTTCATCTGCTTAGCAATGCAGTGCTTCTCCTGACCTGATCATATTGACTAATTCATTTGAAATAGTCTAATGCTTTCACTTCTTTCCACCTCCTCATAGAGACTCATCTGCTGATTCAGTAATGCTTAGGTTAAGTGCAGATTCTGATGACTGCTTACTAAATTGAATTAATCATAGCAAACTTTGTGCAAGATTGTGTGCATTCTCTCACAGATGCATGTGCACACGCATGCAGACATAAATACAAATCCATGTATGTTCACATGTAAGGACAGCGTTGCTTGTGCTCATGCAGAGCTATCAAGTTGAGGGTCACTTCTTGTTGCATGTTTCTTTTCCAGGATTAGCGTTTAACACTCATAATTCAGATTGTGAGGTGTGTCTGAAATCCTAAAATAACATTATAAGCAGAGTTGTGATGTTTGTACCAGAGTCCAGTCTGGATCTACTGCACAACTCTTGTGCAGGTCTGATTCTGTTCAGCTAAACTTTGCATTGCAGTTAGCAGGGTTGCAGACACTGTCTTGCCCTCTGCTGGAGTGGATTTTCTTTTTAGACTAAAAAGTAGCACTTGCTCATATGCCAGGCCTGAATTGACAGTTGTTAAGCCTGGTTGGTGGGATTTAGGGCTGATGAGCCAACTCTGTTGCTCAGCTGCATCTGGAGAGACCTGTGAGTGGGTGGAGTCAGCCCCAGGCTGCAGGATGAACTTCTCCAGAGCTGATGGTTAGTGTGAACTAATAAAGCACAGGAGACCTGCCTTTGACTGTGCTCCTGTCATAGAAATCAGCACATGTGCATAATGACCTATTGGGTACGATCAGACATTGTATAAAAAAATCTTCATAATACACAATAGAATATGGTTTCCTGGTTTGGTCTGTATTTTTCACTGATCCCCAGGTTAAAAAAAAAGGCATGAAATTATGAAGTGTCCTGCCTTTTTGTACACCAGTCTTTTGCCTTTGGAAATTATAGTAGAGGGGTAGTGACTGGGAAACCCAAACTGGGTTTGGCTGTAAGTTATGGGAAATGTCCAAAAGTCTGGATGCTGGTCTAAACTGTCCTGTGCTGCTCACACCTTTACAGACCTCTCGAATTTTAAACTGCTTTTCCAGTTTTCCATTTTGTTTGGAAGTTTAGGAAGTATATTTCATTTGGTATTAGACTCTGACTCACACCTATTAAACTTTTAAGGGGTTTCTCTTACAGTTTGCTAGCCTTTCCAGTTTGGGTTTCATCCGGAGTGTGTAGAACAAAATATGTATGGAAATCACAAAAATCCTCGCTGTGTTCTAAAGTCCTTGCATACAAGTTAATTTTTTTTTTGTGTGATTTTGTTTAATATTTTTTGGGTGTGTTATACAGTAGGAGGTGAGGACTGCCAGATGAGTTTATTCCCGTGCAACACACAAGAGATTGTTGCTCTTTGCTCAGCAAAGCTTCCTGTCAAAAAGTGGTGACAATACTCTAATGACTCGTTAAGCCCAAGACCAACTTTTGAGAGGATTTCATCCTGTTTTTGTCCTCCTGTCTCTAACCTTGATAGAACTAATGGGACGGAAAGCTAGCATTTTTTTAATCTTGATAATGAAAAAATGGTTGTTTTGGAAGGATTCAAAAAGTGCCTCAAAATGAGATAACTAGCTATTTCTTACATAGCTTCACTCATCCTTGATTTTGTTGCTTAATCTCATTTGGCAATATGAATAATGGAAGCTTTGCCCTTGATTATCCCTTTCAGTTTGGTTTTAATCAAGGTACTAATGCAAACCGAGTGCAGCTTGGCCTCTTTACGTTGCTTTGTAGTTCTCTTCCCTAGTGGTGCATTATAAATCATTATAATAGTATTTCAGGTGTTCAGTGGTTGATTTTTCTCTTTCGGCTTTCTTCATTTCTCTTTTTCTCTCCCTCCATGATGCATTCTATCTGTGTGAAGGGCCCAGGGCAGCCAGTCTCTTAATTGGTTATTAGTCTTTTGTAATTTGTGTAACTCAGCATCCCAGAGGAGCAGCTTTTACTTATGCCAGTAATTCTGTTGGTTGCTGGGTGGTCATGGGTACAGACTCAGAATTACTTCTTCGAGCAACGATATGTGCTTATGGAAGGCAGCCTTTGGAGTTGTACATAGGTAGCTAAGGATGAAGATGGCTGCTTAGCTGTGCTGGGTCCCCAAAGTCCCGCGGGCTTTCGGCAGGTGGTGGGAGGAAGATTGCCACCTTAGACTCACACGCCTCTTTTGAGGCACCAGCACGACTTTGTACATCTGTCATTTGAGAGCTGGGCTCTTTGAAGGGAACGAGCTTCTCCAGTTGCAGTGGGCAAGCTCAGACTTCGGTTGGATCCAGCCTCCAGTGCCTTATCACCCTGTGCTGAGATTGCTCATACAATCCAGCTGGTGCTTTTTGTGCCCCCCTTCCAGTAACAAGTTGGTGGTAGTGGAGCAGATATTCTGGCTCTCGCTGTTTGGAAAGTGAAGTGTGCTGCTGTGAGTCTGACCATATGAGGGGAAACAATAAGCAAACTTAAATAAAACGTCAGTGGATTTAGGCAAACCGCTTACTTTTTTAATCCCCTCCTCTCTTTAAAAAAAAAAATCTGGTTTTCATTAGTTCTTTCAACGTTGGCCCTTTCCAAGCCAGCGCTGTGTAGTTACATTTGTTGGGAGTGAAGGGTCTGCAACTACCACAGGTTTTTTTGAAGTTGTAGGTGTCAAATAATAATATATACTGTACTGCAATCTCTCTGTAGCTTGTGACCTGCTGTTGTTATAATGACTGCCTGAGACCCCATGTGCCTGGGGCAAAGTGCATCCTTTGTATTCTTACTAGAATGTGACCAAAAAAAAAAAGTACAATTCAGATGTATTACTTGTCTGCAAGGTAATTGGAGAATTTATAATGGGCCCTGATGCAAGCAAATAACCCTTGTGCCTAATCAGCAGAGAGACGGCGACCTTCCTGCTTCAAAGAAGAAACGCCAGGCAGGGGAGAAGATTATGTATACTTTGGTCTCTGTGCCACATGGAAATGACATCGCATCTCTCTTTGAACTGGATGCCACCACTCTTCAGAGAGCTGATTGCCTGGTTCCAAGGTAAAAAAAAAGAAAAAAAAAAAAAGAGAGGCAAAAAATAGTGCTGCATTGACAGGGTTTCTTCCTAGCATTATGCTGGTGAGTAAAGCAGGAAAAAAAAATAAATCAAACACGAGCAAGTATTATCCTTCAGTTAAAATTTGAGGAGTGTTTGTGGATAAACAAGGGATGTATAAAACATGATACCGCTGCTGCGACTGGGTAAAATAATTATAAGGATAAAACAAGTGACACTTAGAGCGAGTCTGTGAAGAGAAAAATAATGGGCTAAATGTTGCACAGATATAGATGAGGACAGAGTTGAATGCTGTGCACTGTTTGAAAAAAAATCTGTGCTGCTAACTGCACTGTTCCAAAGAAAATAACGTGTATGGTGAGCTGGGCTGCTGTTTTTCTGGCAGATCACGACGCCACTGAACGCAGTTGTTATTCAGATGAATTCAGCAAGTGGCTTCTGGGTTTTAATTGTGAATATTTGAAATTTCAGCTGTGTTGCTGAGCTCAGATTGGCTAGCTGAGTCACACGGTGTTGGTTGGGAGTGAATGGGCATGCAGACACTTGGGGCTAGTTGCTTGGAGGGTGGATTTTAAAGCCGAGTACCCGCAAATACTGATGTATGGAAGCTTTGAAGTGTATTTGCTATGCTCAGTTTCTCCAGATAATTTGCTTACTTGAATACTTGAAGCCCATCAGCATGAAAGGGAGAGTGTGAATTAATACCGCAGTGAACAGATTAAAAGAAGTAGAATTCAGAGTAAAAATTGTAATTGATTTCTCAGCTCTGCTGTTTGATAATACCACAGATAATCCTACGGAAAGAATTTAGAAGAATCTTGTGTCTACTCTTTGTTCACTTGATTTTCAGTTGAGAACTGGTACTGTAAATGCTTGCTCACTGAAACAAGGGTTTGCAGACCATAAGTGTGGAGCTGTGAAACCATGGTCAGTCTGACTTTCTGGCTTTTCTGCTGTAACACCTTGGAGTGGTTTGCAGGAAAAAAAAAAAGAAAAGAATTGGATGTATTCATTAAATGCATTTCTAGTCAGAAGGGATTTTATAATACGTTGCCTTTAATTTTTTTTCTTTAAGGAATATTTTATTCCTAGGCTTATATAAATACTTAAAACCAGCATTACTGCACGGTTCCAAGATGCTGTTTGTTCTTGTTGCAGCTCTGTTCTGGGTGAGAAAGGAGGAGACAAGGGAAAAGGCTACTGCAGTATCTTTTAGGTCTCTCTCACCTTTTTATTGTGAGTGGCTGGTGTGACTCATGTCCTCAGGTCTCATGTCATGGTCATGCATTGCACTGCATCCCACCTTGCCTACTTTAGCTCAGGACTGATCCATCTAACCTGTTGTTTGCTTTGTTCTCCTTTAGGAACTCATACGTCCGACTGAGACATTTATGCACTAACACTTGGGTCACTAGTACCAGCATTCCAATAGATACCGATGAGGAGAGGCCTGTGATGTTAAAGGTAAATACATATACCTTGGGGTTGGAATCCCAGACTCGTTCCTGAGGTTCTCTACTGGTGATCTCACCTTGACATGTAAAACATGCAGAATGATTAGGATAAAGGTAAGAGGATTGCTTACCCACATTAAACCAAAAACTATTGCAGATTGGGACGTGCCAAACGAAAGAGGACAAGGAGGCTTTTGCCATTGTGTCTGTTCCTCTGTCTGAGGTCAGAGACTTGGACTTTGCCAATGATGCAAATAAGGTTCTAGCATCGACTGTTAAAAAGCTGGAGAATGGAACAATCACCCAGAATGAAAGGAGGTTAGTAAGTTTAATATTTTTTGCCCTCCTAAATGTTTGTTTGGTTACTTGTGACATCGTGACATCACAGTAGTGGGTAAGTTAGTAATGTCTGTGTTGTGCACATAGAGGCAATTGGGACAGGGTGCTTCAGTGCTGAGACCGTTACCCTGGGGTTAGATTCCCTCTGTAAAATGAGGGTAAACAGCACTTCTGCCAGCTTGCTAGCCACGAAAATAAATGGGTAGCTCCCTGAGCAAATGCAACGTGTTTGTTTTACATTTCCTTTGCTAAACCTCTTCTGAGCTGTAATATGGGGGTCTATTGCATTTGATTCTCATGTACAGGGAAAACATCTATCCTGTGGGCAGCATGACAAGACTCTTCGTGTGGGTGGAGTTCACATTCATGCTGCGCGAGCAGTCGGAGGTCTCAGAATGACCGAGAAGCTGCCCCATAGTCCCTTTCCTTGCTTAATTCTATTTTTCCCTGTTCTGTTTTCCTATTTTACATCATTTCGGTGTTTACCCTTTGTATTCATCTGTGTTTCAGCTGTAGTGCTATTAGTGTGTCTGTTCTTCACACCCGCCCCTGAATTAAGAGATTTTTGTTGCACATTGTAGCCAAATATATCTCGCTGCCAGTGATGTAGTTCACTGTTTGTTTTCATCTGTCTGTGGTTAAACTGAATATGAAACAGCAACTCTTGACAGTGTTAATTTGTAACTTCTATTCCACCATGCATCATAGACAGCTTTTTGCTGAAAAGGTATATTTTTGGTGATAAAACTGAATTTCTGTTGTCGGTTGTCAGTAGCAATTAGACCAGATGGTTTAATATCAGGTGGGGAATTTATCATCACAGGCAGATCTGTAATGGCCTGGGTGTTGCTACTCAGCCTTGAAAAGCTGATGGGCTATTTCCTGGTTGAACTGAACCAGAAAGGGATACAGCACAATCAAGGTGTGACATCCCTGTATTAACCTCGCACTGTTGCGTCACTGCAACCCGGTGCTGTCAAGGCTTGATGTTGACAGATTGGTACAACACACACATAAAACATGTCAGAGTGATTTCAGAATAGTGCCATTAGTTGTTTACTCCTGTGATTTCCTTTGGAAAAAAAAAAACCCACCTTTTTTCTATCTTATCACCTTTCTACATAGGCGAGTAGGGGTGCCAACAGTTTATTCCTGGTTGCTCAGTCCTGTATCTGCCTTCTCTGTTTTCTGTTGGGAGGGGACCTTGCTGTTCTCCACCAGTGGACTGAGACTTTTAAAGCTAAATCTCACACCCAGGGTTTAGCTGAAGAGCCCAGCCCTCTTGTGTGTAATGGAAGCTTTGTGTCCAGCTACCAGAGATGACTTGGAAAATCTGGGCATCTTCCTGCCCCTTCCATAGCATGCCTACAGGTTTAATAATCATAGACTAGATGTTGTCCAAATTCAGATGATGCTTCCCCGCGGTGGGAGGTGTGCTTGGTTCTGTTTGTAAAAGACTGCTAGTTCCTTTAAGGGAGATTCATTGAAATCTGTGGCACTTCTCTTTGTGACATGCTTGGTGAGGTATGTTAGTAATAAGGAGGCAATGACCACTTCTTGCATTTGCATTTGTCATCTTTTTGCATTTTCCGAAGGTAGAAGGAATTCCTACCACCTCTGTCCCTTTTTTAGCACTTGTTTCTGCCAAATCTTCTATTGTATAGCAAAGAGTGAAACAAATACAGTCATTTTTTCAGTAGTTTCTTGGGTCAGTAGGGAAATAGCCTAGTGGCAGAATGTTTTTATTCCTCAAGTGAGGAATCCTCTTGCTTCTTGAACCCACATCCGTGATAAAAATACAAAAATCAGACCTATGTCCATGATAAAAATACAAAAAAAAACCCCAAAAAAATGGCTAAGAAAATCCTGCTAGGCTGGCCTAGTCTTTCCTGGGCCTTGAGGCCAGCTGGTATAGATTTTGGATTTCTGAACAGTCTGCATCAATCCAGCATCCTGTATTTTTCTCCCTTTTCCCCTCCTGTTGTTGTTTAATACCTTGGTAAACATCCCTGTGATGGATTTAAGCCTCTGCTGATCCACGGTCTGAAATTCTTCAGTACCTGTCAAACTTAACTTCGCAGTGATTGAAGTTCCATTGTGCTGGATAAAGCTTGTTCGGAACGGCGATTTTCTTTCTTAATGAATCCTAGCAAGTGCTGAATGACTGCTTATAATAATGACTTGGCTATTCGTTCTAGGTTTGTAACCAAGTTACTGGAAGATCTCATTTTCTTTGTTGCCGATGTGCCTAATAACGGGCAGGAAGTTTTGGACGTGGTCGTTACCAAGCCAAACCGGGAACGGCAGAAATTAATGAGGGAACAAAATATATTGGCTCAGGTATGTCCTACTGTGTTAATAATTTGCTTGTATTTACAAACAGATGGTAGGAGTGATTTGGAAAAAAAATATTTTTAGGTCATTTGGCTTATGCCACGTTGGGTTTGTGTCTGGTTGGGTTGGATGCGTATGACACTGCTTAGTCAAGGCTCACCTCTCGGTCTGTGAATCAGGTAGAAGCACGAGTGGCTGTGTCTGATGGCTCTTAGTTTCATGTGATTCTGGTGACTTTTAAGACTATGTTTGACAGCAAATTATTGATGAAATTTGAAACAACCTTGCAACGTGGTCCCAATCCTGCAAGCGTTCCCCCATGTAGGAAACGTTCTGATGCCCTTATGAATCCCTGACTTTGTATGAGGGCCAACTTGCATGTGTATCCAAATTAATATTTTATTCAAGTAGCCTACCAAAATTAGGGAGAAAAAAAAAACCAAAACAAAACTGAAAAGGATTAAATTGGACAGCAGACAGTATTGTCCTCCTTCTTCGTACTTAATTTGTCCAAAGTTAAGGCCCTTAAGTAATAATGTTTAAAATAGAGGATAGCAGTAAGGAGGAAGCTATGTCAATCAAGTTAGTGGGAAATGTAAAGCTAAATGCATAAAGCTGTAATGTCAGGAATTGTGGCCTCCACTTGTATATGGTCATATGTAGATAAGTGCAGTGACTGACTTTGACTTTGGTTGATAAGGCCCTTGTGCTGATCCTGTCAGAGGACATTTGCATTGAATGCTATAAGTTGAGCAAAAATCCTAGTGTTATTTTTCATTCTCGGTGATTTTGCTTTTGAACAGATATTTGGCATCCTCAAAGCTCCTTTTAAGGACAAAGGTGAAGGATCGATGCTGAGACTTGAAGACCTAGGTGACCAGAGATATGCCCCATACAAATACATGTTAAGGTTATGTTACAGAGTTCTCAGACATTCCCAACAGGACTATAGGAAGAACCAGGTCAGTGGTATTCAAGATAATTTGCTTCCTGATTTCTAATTTTATATCCTGAGTTTGACATCTCTCTCTGCACATACAAGTGGGATTCTGTGGTAGTGGTGAAAGGACTAGGTTTTGTGTAGGTTGGTATAAGAAGTGTCTGTCATATATTGCCTCATGCTGAGGAATTGTGCTTTTGTTTTGTGTAGGCATTTTTCCATTAATTGAGTGATCACCAATGAATATCATAGGTTCACCTTGTGCTTTTACAGGCTCAGACTGAGATCGGGGTCCACTGCTTGCTTCATGAGCTTTCTGTTATTGAAATGACGCTCTTGGACTCTGGATTATAAAGTGGGAAGTCTACAAAACTATTTCTGTTTACTCAAATATATGTAAAGGGCTGGCAGTGAATCAGACCAGAGATTATTCTATCAGGTAGCCTGATTTCCCACTGCTGGAGACTCCCTGTGTGGCAAAGGAGATTTCAGAACATGCTGTCGAGTGCTTTGCACGTTGCAGTGGGGAAAAACTGCACTCGCTTCATAGGACTAAAGGGACTAGCGAGAAAAGATTTAACTGCTGTGTGTGACTTCTTTGCTTTCTTTCTAATGCTTTATAGAAATATTTCTGTCTTGGAGGGAGAGAAAAGGGGGAGCGAAGTCTCAGGAAAGAAAGCCTGTTAAACATTATAAAAACCTGTTGGTTTTTCCATTTAAAAAAAGTGGTTGCCATTTCTTGAATTTTGTATATATTTTAGTGGTTTCATTCCTATTGCTTATGAAAGAGTAAGAGTTTGTCGTCCCTAATCTTGAGCCTGTTTCTTGGGGTACAGAGTTTAGGTATTCTTTTTTCAGGCCAGTTCAGAGAGGAAAGTTTCGAGGGCTATTTTGATTGCTGATTGGAGCTGGATGCTTCTGGTTCTAAAAGAAAAACATTACTGCTTAACAGGTCATCATGGAAATTTTAATTTTTTCAGGAATATATCGCTAAGAACTTCTGTGTCATGCAGTCCCAGATTGGTTATGATATTCTGGCAGAAGACACCATCACAGCTTTGTTGCACAACAACAGAAAACTGCTAGAGAAACACATCACAGCTAAAGAAATAGAGACGTTTGTGAACTTACTCAGGAGAAATCGAGAGCCAAGGTTTGAAGTGGTCCATGTAATGTTCTTTGTTCTGTATTGATAGGCTTTTATATTTGCAGTAGCTGTGAATCTGCCTGCTATTTGTTGTTTTGTTGTCTCTTTCTCCCAGGTTAACTGGTTTTTTTTTGGCCTGGCAGAGAAAATACCCACAAGTACAGTGTCATGCTAGAAAATACCAGAACTACCTGTAATTCTTGGGATGTGACCAGAGCTGCATTTCAGAACTAGAGCCTCCTGAAAAAAGGGTTTATACTTCATAGGAAAATTTTGGTTTAATTTCAGATTGGGACAAAGAGAAACAAACTGCAATTTTAATTTCTCCTAACTCTGCAGCTCCTCTGTGAAACTGCCACTTGTGTTTGTTCCCTTGCTAATAATCTTGGTGCAAATTAGACAGATGTCAGTTTTTCTGAGCTTTTATTAATATGAGTTTTCATAGAGGTTCTGGGTCAAACCTGAAAGGGACCTAGGGCAGTGAAGATCCCAGTGAACATGTGTCCCAGACCAGATCTTGTTCCAAATGAAAAATGCTGGCCTTGAACTTCACTCAGTTGGAAATTTTACTAGCTTTAGCTCAGACTATAGAGGAAATGTATTTTTTTATTATTATTTTTTAATGGAAAATCTATCTTTTCATTGCATTTTCAGTTACAAAATTACCAAAGTAATAAAAATAGAAGAAATTAATGTACAAAATGTACATTAAAATGTACAAAATAATGTCCCCTGTAATTGGGAATACGATTTTTCTGTTAGCACTTAAAGTTTTGTATAAGGTCCTGGTGCTTCACTGCTTCAGTTATTCTCTGTAAGTGTACACCCATTTTGCCTCACTCTGTAATCTCATTGCTACTCCCATGCTGAACTGTGTTGGGTTTGGTCAGTACTAAAAGGAAACTATGTAAGATCATCTCTTTCTCAGTGCTGAAGGGTCCTGGTGTTTATTGACAATCCCAGGTCACTATTTCTTTTTGTGGCAGAGGGTGTTGTAGTATTGGTTGCATAAATCCAGTGTGCAGCTGTGGTGTATTCCTTTCTTTAAGGCTGAAGTCTAAGAACTCTGAATGTTTGAAAAATACACCTTGCCAGGATAGTGCAATCTCAACAGTAGAGGCTTCATTTTATGACACTTATTTTCATGGAGAGTCTTGCAGACTTCTGCAGCACTGCTGTTTGAGTCAGAATTGTGGCAGTATGCTCTGGAACACATCAGCTACACAGTCTAAAACCTCCCTGAGTTTTAGCTCCAACTAGGTACCTCCCCCAGAATTCTATGCAATTATGTGCTGTTTACTTAATATTATCTTTGTGATGCTGTATTGCTGTGCACTATTAATTACCTGCTGCCATAAAGCTTTGTTTCAGTGATGGGTAAAACTGTTCCTAAGTGTACCCTAAAAATGCTTTCTGTACTCATGGCTTGCAGTTCCCAGGCTTCTGTGGGGAGCGTGGTCTGTGCTAATGCAGAAATTATGTTCTCATTCCCTCTGGTAGGATGATCACCTACAGAGGTTCAAGGATCCTTGAACAGCTGGTAGTAGGTGGTTGTATTTTTTTACCTGGATTTCTAAGGAAGCGGAGCATATGATCTGTGTGTGTGCCTCCTCATATCTGCTCCCCCACCAGAGCTTGAACCTCTTGCCCAGTTTTAGCTACGTTCGCTAGAGGAGTGGTTGGCTCAGAGATACTCAGTTCCTATGAATGTCATGAAAAGAAGTAGCTACATAGAGGGAAGAGGCCCTTTTTATATTCCAATGAGGCAAAGGCTGCAATATGAGCTACTGTTACACATGGAGGAATCCATGAAAGAGGAACAAGAAGTGAATGCCTACTGTATGTCTCAGCTGCGAGGAAAGCCTCGGTCTGAACCTTGTTAGACATCAGGAGACCTATATTTGAGAGACTAATTCGTAGGAAAATGTTTTCTATGCAAAGCTTTGATATTTCTGCTTTATGTGGAATGACCTCTTCGAATACAGAGGTCCTGTCTTACTCTTCACTAGCTATTGGATGTGTCACTTCAAAGGCTTTTTGAAGACATCTTTAAAAGGTGGAGGAGGTGTGAACTCCTCTATTGCAAGGGCGTTTCTCAGAGGGCCCATGGCTATCTCCAGCACAGGTAACACCTCCATGCTACTGGGGTTAGGGAGATGGGTGTTCCCTGATGGGGAAGGTGGATGTGAATGTGTACTCTTGCTTTTGGTTCCTGACAAGGATGAGGACCTTCAGAGGTGCTCAACTGCCAGCCAAACTTAAGATAGCCTCAGGATGCTCTGAAGTTCTGGCACAACTCTTTGGCCTTTGATTTTCTGAGAAATGTCACACATTTTTCTCCCTGACTGATTGTTCAGCACCGTTCAGGATGGCTCTCAAAGCTATTACTGATCTTTATTTGTTGTGAGTTGCAACAGTATGAGTCGGCAAAGTTCGTACGTTGATAAATCTTGTGGTACATACTCCCTTGAGCATATTGTGATGGATGTTAGAGATTTCTACTGCATTTTTTATGTGTAGTATTTTAAATCTCATGTTCTGTTGCATCTTTTTTTTTTTTTTTCTGACTGCAGATTCTTGGATTATCTATCAGACCTGTGTGTATCTAACACCACAGCAATACCAGTAACTCAGGAACTCATCTGCAAGTTTATGCTCAGCCCAGGGAATGCTGACATTCTCATTCAGACCAAGTGAGCATCTATAATTGGAACATACCTTTTCGGTATCTGCTCTGGTGTTATATTTGTAGCAGTTTGCTAGCGGCTCCATCGTGAATGGTTTGTGTTTGCAGGCTGGTTTCGACACAAATGGACAATCCCTTGGAATGCCCAGTCATCTCGGATGACATTGATGAAGAGGAAGTTTGGCTTTACTGGATTGACAGTAACAAGGAGCCTCATGGCAAAGCCATCAGGCACCTGGCTCAGGAGGCAAAGGAAGGCACAAAAGCTGATTTAGAAGTTCTTACCTACTACAGGTAAAACTGTTTATTCGAATGGAAGAAAATGTAATGTCTCTGAAGACAGTTGTGCTGTTCTTATCCAATTCATTTGCTGATATAAAAAAAGGAAACTAGGTCATGACAGAATCTGGGGATTAAAAGTTTGTTTCAAATTTTTCCTGTAGGAAGCATCACAATCTCTACTGTCTGTTCCAGACAAATCTTAACTTTCCTTGCTCATGACAGCTCTTTATGTCTCTCTATCATTATGCCTCTTACCTTTATTTATTGAGCTTTGTTTTAGTTATTTCTGCCCTGCAAGGCATGCTCTGAGGAAGGAGTGTCCTGAGAATTAGAGGGGAAATGGGATCATGGAACAGTGTCTTACACTGACTGAAAACAAATAGTCCAAATTCTTCAGCCTTCCATTGAACAGTGCTTTCTTTGAGTTTCAGAGGGAGCCCAGTCTTCACGGGGACTGGAGCCTGATGTTAGCATTTATAATGGCAAGTTGATCTCCTGCTTAGCAAAGTCACTCTTGTTATTTTTTGTAGGATTTATATCAGAAAGGCTGACATCAGGCCTGTAAAGTGAGATTCTGTGGTACGTTGTTTCATTTCCAACTGATTTCTTGGAATACCATATGTTACTACCTTTATGGGTTTTTTTTGAAGGTATCAACTGAACCTCTTTGCAAGGATGTGCCTGGACCGCCAGTATCTCGCCATCAACCAGATATCTGCCCAGCTGTCTGTTGACCTGATCCTACGATGTATGTCTGATGAAAGCCTCCCTTACGACCTCCGGGCTTCTTTTTGTCGTCTGATGCTACACATGCACGTGGACAGAGATCCTCAGGAATCTGTGGTACCTGTCAGATATGCCAGATTGTGGACTGAAATTCCGACGAAGATCACAATTCATGAGTGAGTTGGAAGTGTTTCAAACTGAAGTACAAAAGCACTTTGTAGGGATTTGTCTCGGAACAAAATGGTTGTAGATGCCCCATGTCAACAAAATGTGTATGTGAAAAGGTATTTTGTTGCAGAGCACAGAGTTATTAATTATTGTTATTCTTGGGAACTTCCATGGGTAGCTTTACATGGAAATATTTCATGTTCAGTTTTCACTGTGATCATATAGGGAACAAGCTGGGGGAAAATGGAATGGCCTTCCCTCAGACCAATTGAACTTGAAGTAATGAGATTTTGTTTGCAATTACAGGTTTGCTAGGCTGGACCTCAGTTTTGTACTTCCAGCTCAACTGAAAGCTACAGTTGGAAAGCCAGAATTTACAGTTAGGTACAGCTATTGCCCCGGAAACACAGAGACTTTGGGCTTCATCCAGCAAAGTACTTAAGCATGTGTTTAAATTTAAGTATGGGAGAAGGGCCCATTGACTTCAGTGGAAACCCTCTCTGGCTTAATTGATTTGATGGAGCAGCACCACTGGGCTAGGCCCAGACAGGGAGTATCTGGCTGAAGAGACAATGAGAAGTACAGCAGTGCAGCAGACAGAATTGCTTCTGTTGGTGAGATGAAGGACTGTTTCAACATACATGAGAAATCAGTCCTAATTGGTAGTGCAAAGGAGGAAGCTGAGTGGCCTGAGCTGCTTTCTGGATCTGCTGTCTTCCTTGCAGAAACAGCAAACTCTGGCTGATAGGCAGAGAGGACAGCTGAGACTTGGTGGCTTACTGAATTGCCACAACAAGATTTACGAGTGCTGTCTGCCAGAACCGTAGTGTTACTGTTGGAGGGAGGGTTTGTGCATCCTCTTTGGGTATCTAGGATATGAAGAATCAACTGACCTCCACCTCTTCTCCTTACAGAGAACTGGCAGTAATTTCATAGCATCATGATTGGTTTGGTTTTTAATTTATTGACAGCCTATCCTGATATTAGAGGTGTTCAATTTTCCTTCATTCTGTGCCTTGTGTTGTAGGTACGATTCGTTCACAGACTCTTCAAGGAATGAAATGAAGAGGAAGTTTGCTCTAACTATGGAATTTGTAGAAGAGTACTTGAAAGAAGTTGTAAATCAGCCCTTTCCTTTTGGAGACAAAGAGAAAAATAAACTTACATTTGAGGTACTTCTCAGCTATCTGCATCCTACTTACAGCATTCCTCCTCATTTCAGATAAGCTGACATCTCTTCCTTGAAAATAAAGGTAGCTGCAGCATAAATGTTGGTGTAAAATATCCTGAAGAAGCACCATTTCCTAATTCCAGTGTTCTTGGTGATGACTGTTATTGCAGAAAATATTACTCTCTGCTGTCAAACAGCTGTATTTTTCCTTCCTTCTCTGAGGGTGGTTGCATTTCGGAGGCAAGAGGAGGGATATGTGTGTGGGTGAATGGCCATATGCCCTTTCTCTCCACATTAGTGAGTTAGCATGCAGGGATTCTTCAATATAAATACTCTTCTTTGTGTAAGATGTGACACTGAAGCAAACACTCTGAATAACCTAATACCATGTTTTAAATATTGTTTCAAATTCCTGACAGAAGCTTTAGATAGGCTTAGATTTATTTTTTTTTTAGATTCAAATAGCGTTGAATAAAGGGCAAATTCAGCTTTTGTAGTTCTTCTTCTAACCTACCTTCCAAGCTTTGTTGCTCCTGCCTCTAGTCATCTGAAATCACCTCCATTCTAAATTTACTACAATCATCTTACTCTTCTTCTGACTTCCATCTTCCCCAGAGCTGCTGCCTGTTTAAACAATTTCCTTTCTTCTCAATCTTACCTACTTTCCCAGATGCAATTGTATCCTCTCAAACTTTCCTAAATCTCATGTTGGTTTCACTCTGTTTTAATTTGACTGGCCAATTGTTTTATCTAACCCTGAAAACCTTTTAATGTCACTGGCCTTACTCCAAGGCCCATTTAAATCAGTGGAAAGACTTGCGCTAATTCGAAGGCACTCTAGATCTGAATCTCTGTGAAAGCTGCTGGGTGAAGTGCAACTGTACAGCACAGCCAAATACCACTGAGGTTGCTGATACTTCCTTAATTTTTCATTTCTTTTTTCTCGTAGGTGGTACATCTGGCTCGAAACCTCATATACTTTGGCTTTTATAGTTTCAGTGAACTTCTCAGACTGACCCGGACGCTGCTGGCAATTCTAGATATTGTTCAAGTTCCGATATCATCATATTTTGAAAGGCTGAGCAAGTTTCAGGATGGAGGTGAGACATGTAGCAGACGGTTGTTCCAGTGTGTAATTCGTTATTTAGGTTGGAAATAATTTACAGAACATCTCATTAGTCTTTCAAGGTTCTTTATTCACATATAAACCCACCTACAGGAGTGGATTACGGCATGTATTAAGATGGTCAGGTAAAAAGGAACCTTTCTGAACAGAGCTGCAGCCTTCATGACTTATGATTACTGTGTTGGTGTTGCTGCTCCTTTGCTGGTTTGGGGCTGAACTTTCAAACCTGGATCTAAGCATCAGCATCCCTTGTGCTGAACAACCCACACAAGTGCAGACAGCGTTTGCCTGGGCACAGCAATTAACGACGGCTCATCTGTGGCACGAGTGTTTATTAGTTCTCTTAGCATTCCATGTTGTAGTGGGTTTGTAGACCCACTACACATATAAAGGGAGACTATGATGTTACAGGTCCCACAACTGCAGAAGCACCAGGTGGAAGTCCAGCTGAAGCCATCCTCTGCGTGTGTTTGTCAGTTTAGATACTATTTTCTTAACCCAGACCAGAGTGCCTGCCTGCCAACCCCAGGACAGTACTGTGTGTCCCACTGCCTTTTCTGCCATGGCTTAGAACTAGCTGAAGAATGGGCATGCCAGGAAGGTGCTGAATCTTAGCAGTGTAGTTTTCCCCTGTGTGTGGAAGGAAGGTGTGACAGTCGTGTGGGCTTGAAGGTCCAGCAGACTGACTGATGGCAGTTTCTTTTTTAGTATGTAGCTGGTGTAAGTGTTGTTGCACTGCCAGCTGGCTCACAGCACCAAAAAGGATGAGCTGTCTTGCTTGAAACAACAATTACTTTGTATTTTGTCTGGGAGGCCTTTTCCCAGCCTTGAGTTTTCCTAATCATCATTTTGCTCAGTCACTCCTACAGATGCCCTGTGTGAGTGTGCCATCCTTCACAACTTTTTTCTTCTTTGAGGTTCACACATTCCGGAGAAGTGTAGATTGTCGTTGTCATCTCCAAGCCAAGAAGTCTTGTGTTTACTTCTCTTGATCTATCCTCCATCACTGCCAGTACACCTGACTGAAAGCCCCTGAACATCTTTCCTGCAATGCTATGCACACTGAGGCATGCTACAGCTGGCTGCAGTCCCTCTACAGCACTAGAGGAGGACTGTATGTTCAGACACTTGGAATTATGTTCTCCTTTTTTGTCCCTGAGATACTGCATTGCAGACTCTCTTCTTCAATGGCTCTGGACCCAGTTTGACTCCAAATACAGTTATGGCATATTGGCAAGATGGAAGATGCAGACGTGTTCTTCCATTTAGTTCTCTTTCTGCTCAAGTTTTTAAGCCTGATTGTGTTGTTTCATTCAGTATTTTTACTCGCTTTCATTACCCCAAAATTGTGTTTCATCCTTAATTCCCTTTTATTTCAGTAGAAAGCTTTCCTTTCAGCCTGTATAGGAGAGGAAAGAACCACCCATTAAGTGCAAACAGACCTGCTCTCAGTTATACGAATTTCCAGAGCAATTCCATGCAAATCAACAAACTTACTCTGAAATAAATGTGCAAAGGAATGCAGAAAATATCACCGCCATGCAAACAGGACCTCAGTAGCCTTCTTAGTAACAATCATTGACTGGAGCTGTGGTGGAAACTTCTATGAGGGTAGTTGAACACTGGAACAGGTTGCCCAGAGAGGCCTGGAGACATTCAAGGTCAGGCTTGATGAGGCTCTGAGCAACCTAATCTAGTTGAGGATGTCCCTACTTACTGCAGGGGGTTGAACTAGATGACTTTTAGAGGTCGCTTCCAACCCAGGTCATTCTGTGATTCTATGAGCTGATCATGTGCCTTAATGATATTCTTGTACTTCTTCATCTTCTGGAGGAAGGGGAAAGACTAGGGATGTTCTTTGCACTTCTACCCAAGCAAGTTTGACTCCCAAAATACTGATGTCACCTAGGTGCTGTGGAGTCTGGAACCACCTTGTCCAGGAATCACAAGGGATCCTGAGGAATGAACAGGCCAACAGAGAAATTGGTCTTGGGAATTTCATCTAGATCCCCCCTCACTCTTGACAGTAAGGCTTGTTCACCAGGCAAGGCTGTAGATATACATTGGTTTTCAATTTTCCAGTACTTCTAAGATTGGATACCAAAGGTTCCCCTTCTCCTTTTACACAGATATTTTCTCTCTGTTATAAAGCTGCATTGTTGTGTTAGTTGTTTTATCAGTTACCTGACTTGGCTTTCTATTGTCCCTTTGAACTTAAAATAATTGGCTCTTAGGCTATTAAGTAAAGAGAATTGCAATAGAAAGTAATTCAGCCTGGTTTTTTGTGGTTTTTGAAAATGTGTTGGCATTTTCTAAAATCAGGATGGGCCATTGATTTTTTTTTTTATTTTACTTTATTTTTCAAAAAGTGTCTTATTTGCAACTTCCCTAAGACACAGACAGATGGATTGTTTCCTGCACTCCTTCCAGATTGTCAGAGTCCTCCCTCCAGTCAGTTACAGGTTAAGGTGACTACTTTCTGTCTTTAGAGGAGGTCATTCTGCTCTCTCATATCTCTTCAGACTGTCATAAAGGTCTCACTACACAACATCCTCTCTGGCACGTCCAATACTTGCACCATTGATATCATACCTTTGAACACAGTATTGCAGGGAGGTGTCCCTCCAACACATTACTGCTGCAGGGATGTGCAGGTCTACATAGCTTCTTTCTTCAGGAAATTTAGCTTCCCTGAGCTGCAAAATTCATTACACTGATGTTCTTAAAAAAAAAAAAAAGGGTATGATTATATCTGTTGTGATTTTGTGTATATACTGTGGTGTGGAAGTAAATTATTAGTTTTGGAGATTATAAGTGTTGTGGGGTGGTTTTTTGTTTGCTTTTTGTTCTAGTCCATCCAGTCAGTGACCACAAATGTCCAGGCATTAGCTTTAATTCAGTAAGAACAGGTATTTCATATTTGGAGCTTAAAGCTTTGAAGTGTAGCTCTGAAACCCAGTCTTGACAAACACTGAAAGCCAGCCACGATGCCTCATGGGACTGGTAGTTTAATGATGTCAATGAATGTCTTCAAATTTTATCAAGCACTAGAGTCCTGAACCTGTAACTCTAATGTAGGAAAGTGCTACTGAATACCAGCTTGGGCTCTGTGTATTTTAATTTTCATCACTACTTTATTGTAAATTTACATAGATTAATACTAAGCAGCTATTTAACAGCAATATTTTCTCAGTGATTGTGCCTATTCAGAAATGCAGTTGATTTTAAGGTTCTGGGACAAGTACTTGAGAAAGAGGTTTGACCCAATGGCAAAATCATACAATTCTTTCAAAAAGCTGTGTGGCAGCTCTGTAGAATTTTCGGTGGGACCTATTTATTTTACATGATAATGGCTTGCATTTAAGTTTTATTAAAAAGCATTGTTTTCCACAGTAAACTCAGTGTTGATCTGGGGACAGATCGGGTATATTGCCTTTCCATTATTGATTCGTTTTGGGTCAGTAGCAACAAAAGCTTCTGTTCCTTAATGTGAAGTTTTAGGCAGCTGGTGAGCTTGTCTCTTTACTGCTTTGGCCGGTGCTTTGCATCATGCAAACTGTAGTCAGGATTTTGGGAATGGGTAGCAAGATATTAATGATGGGTAGAAGACTGAGGTGGGTCTTGGCTCTGGGAAGCCTGCCCGGAGTTGTGTACCTTAAAACTGAAACACCAAACTTACAAAGGGCAATCTGGAGCCTTCTTCCCCATTTAATATTTATTTCTTAAATAGACCCACTTATTTCAGCATAACTACTTGCTAAGTAAAGAAGTATATATGACAAGTGTTGAACTGTTGAAGCAAATCTGCAAAATAGGATGTATTTTTAGGTTTAGTGGAATTTGCGTGAAGACTTAATTAACCTTTTACCTCAAGATGTCCTTTTCCATCCTTTGCTGAAGTTTTGAGTCACCTTGATGGCTGAGGTAGTCCTTGATGTTGTGTGTCATTTTCTGTCTTGGTTCTGCAATGATTCTGGAAAGATCCTTACATTATTGTAAACATTGTGCCTTACTTTCTTTAAAAAGCTTGATTTTAATGCCACTGTCAGTTATTTTAACCAGAATTAAATCAGTGTGCATGTAGTTTTCAGGTGTGACCTTATTTGACAAAGGCAAATTGGGGAAAGTTGCCTAGAAATGTTTGTGGGATAGGATCCTGGGAAAAGAAAAGATGTATATTTTTGGAAATGTTCCTTACCTAAATTGCATCCTAAAAAGGAATTGACTTGAAAATGTTGCAGCCAACTTCCCCCCCCCCCCCCCCCAAACCAGATTCTTCACTTCGAATAATTTTTTTTTGCTTATTTGTAGCTTGCATCCCTTCCTCCCCCCCCCCTCCCCCCCCCCCCCCCCTGCCCCTAAGCATTGTGTCTTAACTTAGAATAATTTTTTTTGATGTTATTTGAAGCTTAACTCCATTCCTCCCCCTCCCCCCCCCTTTATATTCTAAAAAATATGGTGTTTACAAAATATAATACCTGTATCCTAAAGGGGTATTTTTTTCTCAAGGAGAAAGTCAGGACTTCATTTAGTAGTGCTGTCATTCTGGCACCTTTCAAGAACGTGATAATCTCTTGCAGTATTAATTAAAAGGTGAAGTCATTGCTTTCCTATTAAGTGCACCCTGTTGTATCATTCCAGAGTCAGGAGCCAGTCTGCCTTGTCCAATGCTGGTTATGTATTCTCTCTGAATTAAAATGCACATCTTTCTCTAGATGTGATTTGATCTTTCAGATAGCTGATTGCAGTCAAACCATGTGGCTGCAGCATATGTCAGGTCTGAAGGATGAAGTGACACAGGACTACTCGCAGGAAAGCCACAGGTTTGCCATGCAGCTCAGTGCTATTTAGCTAATGGTATTTGGGAATGAGAATAATGGCATGCAAGGAAATCCATCCTTGAATTTGAGCTGCGTATGTCTTGGGATGCAATTCACAGTGTTGGGCATCAAATGGAAAAAGCCTTTGCCTGGTACACACCTGGGTTATCTGCAGAGTGCATCTTCCCCTTGGGAGCTCTGTGTAAATGGCTACAATTTTCCCCAGCCAGTGTCCACTGACATCAGTCTTTCAGTTCCCTTTGCTTCCTCAAAGCCTTTTTGTAAAACAGGGTTTAAAAGCTACCTCTAATAAGCTCCAATTGCTTCTGCCCCTGTGGTTCTTACCTGAAATGAGTTGCTCATGGCTGGCTCAACAGATGCCTCCTTTTACCTATGCAAACTGGTAGCCAGATATTCCAGTTCCTTCATGTTATGTCTGGGTCTTGGTAGCATACCCCTTCTGTAGACCAGAGGGACTAAAGTTCTATCCATAGGTGTCCTGAGATGAGGAAACATTTATTTGAAATGTATCGTGAAAAGTCATGCTGCAAGATTTGCTGCTGTGTTGTGATGTATCCCAAAGGATTCACCCTGGCAGGGGTCAGAGTGAGGAAGCTCTCACTCTCTTCTGAGGACTTCAGCACCTACCAGCTCTCTGTGAAGAAATGCTCATATATCAGTGTGTCAGGGGACTCTTGTCCAGTCATCTGTCTCTTTGATACATCCTGGTAGGCTGTTTAGTCCTTCAACTTCAACTGAGCAAGAAGATAGGTCGAGTTTTCTTCCAGCCTTCTTGGCTGCAAGTAGAGATGCATACCTGCTTAGAATCACCAGCGAGACCACTACTAGATTAGGGTTGAAAGCAAGATTGGACCTGCTATTTCTCTTGTGCCTGTGGGTCCTCTGTGTTCAAGCGAGGACTAGATTTCATCCAGGACTCTTAGAAATTACTATATTGTTTCTCAGCCTAACATCCGTGTCTGTTAGCTGCTCTTTTATCTGGTTACCAATTTGAAATATATTCTTGAGGCATACTTTGATTAGCAGAGCTAATGAGGCAGTAGCTGCCTGGCAGACTGAAGCAATAATTTATGCCAACAGTTTACAGGAGGGGGGGTGAAAAGAAAGGGTTACGAGACAAAAAAAGATTTAACCCTTATGAAAGATAGCTCTGGTAGTCATATATGTCTACAGTGAAGCAGCTGCTGTTCAGTGCAGAATATTGTCAGACCAAAGGGGAGGTCAGTCTAAGAGTTTAATTCTCTGGTATGGACCATTTCTCTTTCCTCCATATTCTTTCCCTCATCATCAGTGTGCATTAATGTGATTCCAGAGGCCATTGCTCTTCTAGGAATCAATATCCATTTCATAGATGTAACTGGGTTAGGAGGCTTGATTCCCATGATGGTTTTTACCTTCAAGGCCAACATGCTGATGTATGTCTTTTTCCCTTCGTCTAATGTCCATAGCACAAAAGCTGTATTTTTCACACTGCTTTGTGGTTTTGGGGATAGGCAACATCAACAGGACCTGCAGAATGCCAGGAGAAAGAGACGTTTGGTGGAGTTTCACCATGGCTAGGCAACAGTGAGTTTGTATGCAAAAAGGGAAGGCTTGTTGATATACCGTAGGAAAGTGGAGGCTGGAGTGGCCAGATTCACTTGGGAGGTGGGTAGGGAATTGCATATTGTGGTTTGGGGTTTTTTTTTGTTTGTTTGTTTTGCCTCATTAGTTCTAAGGGCTCTGTAAAATGTAGAAGTGACCTCACTTTGTGCCCTTAATGTCATGTGTTAGGTTTTCTGTGAGGCTTACCTGAGGTCAGCTCTTTATTGAGCGGTGAAAAATGGTTTAATGAAGAAATAAAGTGTGGTTCCTGTCCTGTTTATGGCAGGTTCTGCAGTCTTTATGAGCAAATTCTGTAGAAAACTTGTAAAAATTAATACCTCTTTCACAAACAGAGCTGTGAGGCTTAATGCTTCTGGCAAATAATATATAGCTCTAAGGCGTTTGAAATAAAATGTGTTCCTTTAGGTACCTGAAGTGTTGTTATTATATGTCTTAAAAATGGCTATAACTTCTCAGACAAATTAAATTGCATGAAGCAGTGTAGCTAAATCAACAAAGGCAAACAAACGTAGAGCTAAAGCTGCCACGGGGTTTTTAATCTAGCCCTTGGTAACTAGACATCGCTGCACATATGGTTCCCTGCCAGAGGATCCCCAAGGATTGGCAGTGTCGCGTCTGAAGATGGCACTGGAACTTTAAGAAGCTTGTGGTGGAGCTGTAGGACAAATCTCCCTGAAATCCACAAAGTCAAGGCTGTTTGAAGTCAAGGCTCCTGTTTCAGCAGCCATTGGGACAGCGACTTGCTGTTAATAAGCACTTGTCTTTAAACCTGTTTGAACACACTTACATGGAGGCATTTCAGCTTGGCTGAGAAGTGGCTTTGGTGATGGTTAAAGTTTTAGACTTTCAGCAACATGCCAGCTATCTTCTGATACAGCGGTGAGTTTGGAAACCAGGCTGCCCAGGGAGGTTATGGAGTCTCCTTCTCCGGAGACTTTCAAAACCCACCTGGACGCGTCCCTGTGTGACCTAATGGAGTTGATCCTGCTCTGGCAGGGGGATTGGATTAGATCTTTCCAAGTCCCTTCCAACCCCTAGCATTCTGTGGTTCTGTGAATCAGCCTAGAGCTTCCCCCTTGCACTGGTGTGCTGTGGTGAAAAGTTGGCAAGGCTGGGAGGGACTGGGTATGTTGGTAGCACATGCTCTCTGGCTTGTGCCATGGTACATTAAAAGGGCAGTATTTTCTAGGAGATGTTTGGAATAAGTTGAAGTGTAAAGTGTCCTAGTCAAAAACATGCTCAGGTTTGGTGACATCAGAGTTGTCTCTATAACTTAACTACAGAAACAATGCAAGAAATGCCACATTTTTGCAAGACCTTTGACTTGTGTGTGTGTCTGTATCCCCAGCCCCTACTTTTTTATGTAAGCATGACTGAAGAATGTATTGAGCTTTTATGGACAAGTTAATTGAAGTTGTTGGAGCAGTGGAAGCATGTACATTTCTCTTTTCTCATCATTACCAGATTTCTTGAAGAACCCATCTTATGTCAGCTCCTATTTAGGTACTTGGTTTCCAGAAGCATTGAGCATCTAGCCTCTCCAGTCCCTGATAAGAGCTTCTGGGTGTTAAAATCCTTTCAAAAACATAGGCATTTGTTACTTTTCTGAGTAGGGAGATGAGCATGTGGAAGACTGGTCAAGCCTAAAAACGACCGAGCAGTTTTGAAAATTGAGTCCTAGGAATCCATCTTTCCTTTATCTGTGTTGAGGAAGACTGAACAATATTATTAGGAACAACAGATTGTCCCTCTGTGGCAACTAGGGACCAGATCAGGTGCGTATAGTAAAATTTGAAATAACCAAGGCTGTAAATCAGTTCCCTGGGGCTGTACTTGGCACTAGTGAGGCCACAGCTTGAGTACTGTGTTCAGTTTGGGGCACTGCAGTGTAGGAAAGACATTGAGGTGCTGGAGCAGGTCCAGAGAAGGGCAACGAAGCTGGAGAACATGTCTTACAAGGAGTGGTTGAGAGAACTGGGGTTGTTTAGTCTGGAGAAGAGGAGGCTGAGAGGGGATGATATTGCTCTCTACAGCTACCTGAAGGGAGGTTGTAGTGAGGTGAGTGTTGGTCTCTACTCCCAGGTTAACTAGTGGTTGGACAAGAGGTGATGGGCTTAAGTTGTGCCAGGGGAGGTTTAGGTTGGATATTAGGAAAAATTCTTTACTGAGAGTGGTGAGGCCTTGGAACAAGCTGCCCAGGGACGAGGTAGAGTCACCATCCCTGGAGGTGTTCAGAAAACATCTAGATGTGGCACTTCAGGACATGGTTTAGTGGTCAGGATAATGTTCAGTACACAGTTGGACTCGATGATCTTGAAGGTTGTTTCCAACCTTAATGATTCTATGATTCTACCTGTACTTGTGGAGTAGAGGGCTACTGGCTGTAAGGGCATGTGCCAGCTTGGGGCTGTCCATTGTGTGTTCACCTTCAGCTGCCACGTGCTTCTCTGCACTGTTTGAGAAATACCTAAAATGCTCCGGGTACTGTTGAGCAAACTGAGGATGCTGCATAGCAGTTGGCTAGGAACAATCTGGAGCAAAGGCATGAGTTGCCAGCTGCCCTTGGCAGTTGTTTTTCTTTCTGCTACAGTATTTTGTCACTTACCATTCCTACTGTATTACATAGCAGATTGTTGTTTACTTCTACATTCTGCTTTTAGGATTTTTGCAGCCATAAATGACTTACCAGGAAAATATGTTTATGTAGAAAACGAAGTGTCAAATTATCTACTGTTTCGATTACTTGGGTGGTGGTTATTTTTTCCCCATAATTGACTCCTCTGAAAAGTCTTCCTTCTCACAGAGGCCGCTGTGTTGTCAATCGTGCCAAATTGTCTGAGATTATGTGCTGCAGCTTTGTGACAGAAACTGATATTCATTAGGAAGTTGTGATCACTGTAATAAAGAGTAATGAAAAGGAGATGCACAGTTGTCTTTTCAAAACATGACAAGCATTCTTTTCTTTCCTCTTCTCTCAGTGCCTGTCAATCTGCAGCTCCTTTAAAGTACAACTGGTGCATACAGTGATTTCACTCTTCCATTGGCTAACCTCGTGAGACCATATATTCCACACGAGGCATTTCTCATGGGATCCACTGCTTATGGAAGGCAGTGACTTGTCTTGGCGGAGTGGGGAGCAGAGAGCAGGAATTGGGGAGAGGAAGGGAAAATTGGAAAACATGGAAGAAGATTCATGGAGATTGCCTTGCGTTCTTTTCCTTTGTTGGTCAGTCACAGCTCTTGGCACTTCTGTAGTGCTTTGCTGGTGAGAGAAGTGGTTGGATGCACGCACTATCACCTTGCCACATTGCAATGAATGTTCTTTCCCTGCCACACTTCTCAGTCTTATATAAATGTTAATACCTTGACCTCCAAGAAGACAACAAATGATGCAGGTCAGCAGGTTAAGGGTGACAGTACATATGAAGGCACAGCTCAGACTTCACTCATCTCTAGCAAAGTGCACACAAAAGTAATCAGGGTTCATGTCTTCTTGCTATCTCTCCTGATTTAGCTCCGTTAACTAGCTGAGGCAGTAAGTTCATTTTTCCTTGGGCATTGGTATTCAGAAAGCACTTTGGAGCAGTAACTAAGATCAGAGCTCTGTTATTTTAGTCACTGTGTGCATGTATACTAAGAACTTAAATCTCTTTTATTGAGCCAGTGTATTTTGTCTTGCATTGTTGCTGGCTTAGCTGACATGAAGTCACTTCTTAAACCACAGCAACCTTTCTGCATGCCTCACCTCAGAGACTCATACCCTTTCCTGCTGAGATAAAGATAGGAGAACACAAAGCATTGCAAGAAGAAACAGCTCACTAGTGAGACTGCTGCTGGCCCCTGATGTTTGAGAGTGACAGATTTGAATCCGTGCTTAACATGGTCTAGACTTCCGAGGCTGGACACTGAGCACCGTGAGTGACGATTGCTGGGAAATCTTTTGGAAGAGAAGTTACTCCCTTCTCTTTATGTACATGAATGATGCTCATGGCTTCTTTCAAAGAACTGAGCAATTCCTCCCGGTGTTGAGATGCAGTCAGCTGCTTCATTGCCATGCATGAATGCACTGGTTGACTGCTGTCCACTCCTGAGAGATGGTATACATTTCATCAGCACCCTACAAAACATAGCTGTTAAAATAACTTTCCTGAAAATAATTCTGATTTGCTCCAGTTGCTGTATTATTTTCACACTGGGAGCATTCTCTCCGAGCCTGCTCTGAGTTAACTGAAAATAAGTCAGCATCAGGCAGTTAGTCAAAAAGTTTTCCAAGATGGGTTTACCCGTGACACCTTGTCCAACTGCTGTTACTGACAGAGGTAATGCAACGTTGAGTCACTAGCAGTTTCATCTGTAAATATTAAATTGGATTAAGTAGACTTTTCTCTTACTAAAATCCTTTCCTATGCATTCATGAAGTACAATTTGAAATGGCAGTGATAATAAGTACCACCTTAATCCTCCTCCTGCTCTCCTGCCTCTAGCTCTTTAGATCAGTCGCATGAAGGTCAATAGTAAAGGAATATTGTGAACAGAGCATTTATCCTTATTATCAGTGCTGTTGGGAAGCAGCTTCATAGCTACCACTCACTTCCTAAACTCTTATCATTAGCTGAGTGCCTTCCAGTCTGTGGTATATCAGGCCTTTCACTGTCCTTTTTAGAGATGGAGAAAGTAGTCACCTCACTTACAGAGGTGATCCTGAAATGCAGAGAGTGTGACTAATTCCTTGGTCACGGATGGTGCAGAAACCCCTCCCCTGCAGTGCCTGTGCCAGCAGCCCAGTGACAGCTGATAAATAAGCAAGATGTATGGTCTAGACAAAAATCCCAGTTTGCTTTTTCCAAGAACATGATGTTCTAATCACCAAGACATTGTCTGATGCCTTGTTCAAAAGACACTTTTTTTGTTGACTTTACACTGAGTGGACTTCAGTCTTGAGGAATGGGCAGGAGCTTTTCAAGAGAAAGCAGAATTCTTCTGTGTCATTTGGGGCGAACTGCAGTTGTATCTAAATTCCAAGAAGAGTATCTTCTGGACTTGTCTTAGATGTAAGTAGTTTAATTATCAGCTGGTAACCCCTTTGATTGAATTTGTTTGTAAAGAATTTGTGAGGTTTCCAATTCGCTGTGCCCCTATATTCACCTCTGTACAACTGAGTGAAAGGGATTTTGAAAACATGTGAGAGGGAGGATGATGACTTCTCAACTGAGATATACAGCAGAGGTATTACAGATTGTGCAGCTGCTTTGTGGCCTATAGGTCATCTTGTGGGCTTATCAGTCAGCATTAAGGATAGGATTATGTGAATGAGGTCATTTATTTAATGGGTTGAAAGTAAAGACGCCGCAAAAAGTTGGTTTAACTGAAGCTACTTCAAGGGGTGAAGGTACTCAGTGATCTACCTTTACATGGGTGTGCTGAATGATGGTCGATGGAAGTGCACACTTGGAGAAGGGAGGAGAAGGGGAGAAAGAGATTCATCCTGTGTTATTCTCTGGCTGTTTGATTTGAAAGGAAAATGCACCATTTTCATTTTGCAGCAAGAAGGATATTTGGAATAATTTTATTTGCTTTATGCTGGTGTGAGCAGTTAGGAGAGCTTTCTGTGCCTGCCTAATATGAGGATCCAGCCCTTAGTTTGACTTCTAGCCTTTTTTTCCTAACATCATGCAGTCAGAAACACATTATTTTCCCCTCCTCTGTAGGGACTTGAAGTATTATTTTCAAAAGACCAATTCAGGGTGATTGCACACCAGACTGGATGCCGAACGGGACCTCAAACGTGACACTAATCTGCCTCATTCACTTTGAAAAAGCAAAGTCTTTGTGTGTTTTCCTTTTAAAGTCAGGACTGAAGGCATCCTCTGTCTCTGTATGCACTACTTGAGCTCAATGGATTGAAGAAAGAAGGGCAGAAGAGGAGGATATTACTAACAAAATAAAATACAGCTTTGACTTTTTACAGCAGACTATCTGGGAAGGGGGTCTCTTCACTGGGAGTAAAACTTGGTAGTTGTGCAGTTTTTAAAGTGTACTAAAAGACACACAAGAACTATTCAATCTTTCCTCTGCAAAACTACATTTCCTTCATTCTTTTGTTTGCCTTTGGTGTAGTCTAGGTCTTGGCACTCTTTATGCAAAAAAGATGCTATCATTCCTCATTCCTTTTCTTTCCTCTGTTCATTAAGATCTGTGCTTTGCAAGAAAGGAGACTAATTCATGTAGGTGGGTGGCATGATACTCTTCCTTCTTCTTCTCCCCACCTTTGGAAGAAGATAGTCATTGATTCACTAAGATGCCTTTCATATCAAAATTCTCTATGAAGAAAACCCAGTATAACTGATAGGAACCAGGTGGTATTTCTTGGTAGATTTTGCTGAGCTGATCAGTGGTAGATACCATTGCAACTAGACTGGATAAAGTTTTTTTGTCACGAGTGTAAAATAATTTTTTCCCCCAGGTATAACTTTTGAAAGGCACTGGGATTATAGGTCCTAGTTTGACCTTCAAGACAGACACTTTTCTGGGACTTTTTTCAAGGGGGGTGGTTGGCTGGTTGTGTCAGGTGACTCGTTTGTGGCCTGGACCACATACAGAGATTGATCAGGCTTGCACAGCCTCAAATCTTTACTCTCTCGTACTGTGACATATAAAATACTTGGATGGTCTCCTCCAAGCTTCTGCTGTGCCAAATGCAGCCTTACTGTCCCAGCACATACATTATGTCCATATTATGTCCACACACCAGTGGAAGTAGGCATTGAAAATGAACTCCTTCCACATGTCTACAAAGCAAGGTCATAAACTGCAGCAATAGATGATATGAATGAAATACCAATAAAAGCTTTCTAACACTAAGCATAGTCTGGAATTACTTGCCTAGGGACGCTGTACAAAGTGGAACATGCAGTGCTTAAATAGTCTTAAAAACATGTTAAGCAAACCTCAGAATTTCTTTGGTGTAGATAATGTGCTTTCAGACAAAGGAATGGATTAGGTGAACTACTAAGATTTGGGTTTGGTTGGTTGGTGGTGTTTTGTGTTTTTTGACTTTTTTTTACTGCTTTTTACGATTTCCTGAACATGTTCACAGAGCTGTGAAAATCTTTTCCATCTGTAAGTAGTGACCTCTTGGAAAATCAGTGTAGAAAATCTGTCCCTAAACCACTGGCTAATTTGAATGACTTCCTTCTCTTGTTTTGATCAGGAATTGAGGGCTTGTCTTTCAATATGCCTGTTAAGACCGTAAAGGGGTTTGATGACAAGGTTGCGTGTGTGATATGTGGCTTTGCAAGCAAGCTTTACTCATGGCACATATATATATGGTTTTGTTTTATGCATAGGAAACAATGTTATGAGGACCATCCATGGTGTAGGAGAGATGATGACCCAAATGGTGCTGAGCAGAGGATCTATATTTCCCCTCAGTGCCCCTGATGTACAGCCAAGCATTCACCCGAGCAAGCAAGCCAGCACCTCAGACAGTGAAGATGTGATCGTAATGGACACCAAATTGAAAATCATTGAGATTTTGCAGGTAATAATGATTGGTGCAGTATTACATAGCAGTCGTTTCACAGCTCTTCTTCACAGCAGCAAGTTCAGTTACCTGCGTTCTTACTATTCACTGGACTTTTCATTGTCAAAATAACATTTTGATAGGAGGAAGAATACTCCTCTGTGAACAGTTATGCAGTTGTGGTCCTCACTCTGTTACGCCTACTCCACTTTTGAAGGAACTCGATGCTGTAGAATCTCTGTCACTGTAACTGTGAAAAGTCAACTTGTCCTTTAATCTGCCTTACTAATGCTTTCTGAAGACGGTGTGTCTGTTTCCAGTCTTGTTAACATTAGTTTTACACTGGGGTAGCTTGACTTCAGTGTTTGACTCTTTTGTTACAGTAGTTTGATGCAGGGCACAATTGGACCCGGACCCACTGAAGTCATGCACTTTGTGCCCTGAAGGAACATTTCAGTGTTTTCTATAAATTCTGTGGATCTTTTGGTATCATTGTCACTTTTGAAGGATTCTATTTCTTCTGACTGCTTATAAATGATTTAGATTACTGTAATTACTTGTCACCTGAAAGACTGTCAATTGTTGGGGTATCCTCAATACTGCATACTTTGGTTCCAGAGTTCCTTTAGTTTAAGGTTATGGTGAAGGACAGTGTGTTACAAAGTTATATCACCTAAATACTGCCATTCGTGTGTATTGCTTCTCACTTTCATTTGGTTTTTGACTGAGTTTCTCTGCATATACTGTCTTGCTATACTGGCTGATGCTTAGGAGGATGCTTCCACAACACCAGCCTTGTCCTGTCTGTTCCCTGGCTGCTCACAGGCAAGAGAATCACATTTCATCTCATCCTTACCTTTTTCACAGCACGTCCACTGCAAGAACACCCCGAGATTGGAGAGCATTTAATCTTAATCTGTTACTAAATATGTGATTTGTTAGTTGTGGTTTAGTCACATGTTCAAATTACTGCAGATTAGCAAGTTGTCTCATGTTGGATGAATTGTAGTAGATGTGCATATATGTGATCTTATTTAATAAGAAATACAAACTAATTCAGTTTTGTTTAATATGCAGTGAAGGAGGATTAATTTAAATCACATTATCTTTCATTACTTTGCTATTACCCTAAAAGGCAAGTAAGAGCATTTTAGATTTATTGTATTATTATGCATAGCTAGTACAATGGTGATTAGAATTATTCTATTCTAAGAAATAGTTCAGTTTATAATAATTTGGTTCTCAATAGATCTTCTTATTCCTTTAAGTAAAGGCATTTTTACTTAAGAGTTTTCATTCTGCCATCAGTCAGAATTAAACAGATGGCCTGATAGACTTAGTTGACTGCGTGTGGACTTGGGAAATTTTTATATTTAAAAATCTTGCTTGTACAACTTGATTGTGGAACCCAAATAAACCTGCTTTTTATAATTTTTTGTTTGAAGATCTTACAAGTTATTATTTCTTAAACTGGTCTTTTAGATGCTCTTAGATCATAAAGTCCTAGTCAAATCCTGTTAGAGTATTCTGGGTCTGGGAAACTTGACTGGCTTTAGCTGGAGATGAAAGAAACAGGTTGTCACCATTTGCTAAGTCATCACCTGTCGCCCAAGTCTTGGTAACTTCACATATGTGCTTTCATCTGCACCGACTGTAGAATCTGTTTCATGATCTTAAACCCAGTTCTTTGTATTCTTGCGTTGGCTGTGGGCAAGGAGCCTAAGCGTGGGAAACACTGAAACTCAGTCGATGGGCAGTCAGTTGTCCAAGTGTCAGGTGTTGAAGCGTCAGTCCTTAAATTGATACTGATATTTCCAGTCTGCTTATTTTCCTCCTTGTTCCAATATAAAAGCAGCACTTCCAGCTTTGAATTAGGATTTTTCCTGTATGAGTTTCCGACCTCACAGCTGAGAATCAAAAGGCACCAACAATTAAAAGAAAGCAGAGCGTTGAGTGAGGGAGATCTCTGCTACCATTACAGTGGTAGCTTCCAAAGCCAAACTCCTGGGGTTTTTTTGCCACATGCTGGCAATGCTACTGGCAGCTCATGAAGGAAATGCTACTTGCTCCTCATGTCCTCAGCTGATCGTTAGCAATGTAACAAAAGACATCACCAGGCTTGTGCCTCACTTCATGGGAGCCTGGAGTTACTGCAGCACCGCTGCTCTTGGCTGTCGGGCATCTACGGGAGTGAGCCTTCAGCCTGTTGTCTTTCCTCTCAACCCCACTCCACTTCTTATCTTCACAGGGCATTAGAAGTCCAGCTGAAATATTAAATAGTTGGCTTCAACATAGGTTTGAAAGTTTCTGACCTAGCTCGCAGGCAGTGAGGACAAGGTAGCATGCAGGAGCCCCTGGGTAAATTCAGTCTGCTTCTTAGTATGTAGCAGTCTGTAGGGTAGAGTTCAATATGTCTCAGGATGCGTGGGCCGAAGAAAGAAATCACAGAAAGCTGAGAAATGTAATAGATTCTGTTTTTGTAGTGGACATACTTACTTAAAATAATTTACATAATAGTTTACTTTAAATAATTATGTATCCCTGTACATTCCAACACAGAAAAATCCTAACCCATGTTACCAAATGGCAGAAGAAAAGTCTTATTTATTTTTTTTCTTGTAGTTTATTCTCAGTGTTAGACTGGACTATAGAATATCCTACATGCTGTCTATCTATAAAAGAGAGTTTGGGGAGAACAATGAAAACGTTGATTGCTCTACAGCATCCCCCCCTGACACACCAGCGATTGCCTCAGGTAAATGTTGCTATTGTATTGCAATGTAAAATAATTCTGTGTAGACCACTGGAAACAATGAACTTAACTACATCAGAAAGATGCATGCTGCTTAAAATTGAAAAGCTTGTGGAAAAATAAAAAAAAAATTAAGGAATCCTATAAAAATAAGATTCTTGCTGGCCTGTCCTCCTCTAATAAAAATAGGGTTCCTTTTTCCCAGGATGACAATTTATTCTCTCATTTGTACCCTTCCCAAAACACTGCATGATGACAAACGTTGTGGAGGGTAGAGCATGAAAAAATGGTTGGGACTGGATGAGGATATATTTAGTAGAAGTGAACATGGTATGGGAATGGAGGGGTTTTCCAGGGAGTGTTCCTGTGCACACAGAAGTACTCAAAGGGCTGACTGCTGTCTGTGACCCCACCTACCAGTAGGGGAGAACTGCTTCAATTGCAGGTGCTGTGTAACAGAGTGGCAGCTAAGGAGTATTAAAGTCTTTGGTAGTAAGCTGTATTAAAGCTATTCTGAAGTAAAACAAGAGTGTGGTAAATTATTTGGTTCCAATAATAATAGACATCCTAAAGTTTGCGTGTCTGCTCTGTAGGGGTTGGCTCATCTAACCAAAAATGCAAAAGTTTCATATTCTGTGTTATTTGTGGGTCAGTGGTGGTAGTTTGTACAGCTTCTAGCACCATGGGGCTCTGGTTTGTCACTACAATTTGGCTTTTCTTCAGTAATAGTGATAAACAATTTAACTCTGCCCCATGTCCTGTTTCATCCCTCATACCCTTGCAGATAATGAATTTTGACTAGTTGAGGAATTTGTAATTAGACCTTTACCTGATAACTTCTACTTCAGAGCAGAGTTCCATTTTGCTGTGCCAATTAAACAATGATCACTGGCCTTTTTTAAAATTTCCTTATATATATATTTATTTATTTTTTAAATTTTGATTTGGATTTTTTTCCAGCAATTGTTCCTGACATAGATGAAATCGCAGCTCAGGCTGAAACCATGTTTGCTGGCAGGTATATTCTTTTGAAGTCTTACCTCTCTGCATATCTGTTTGTTCATGTTGATATTTCTCAGGGCCAATCTTTGTTTATTCTGTACTTATTTTCATACTCCTTTCTCTTCTTTTTGCTGCTTCTTATTACATGACCTATACATAGACAGAAAAGTGCCAGAAAAGACCTAGATTGCAAACAAGCGAACAACCCAGTTGGTATGGGTGCTGTGGGATTGGAGGTGACCACTCTCTTGGTTGTAAGAGAGTCGGTAGAAATGTTCTGTCACGTTCCCAAAAGCAGTTGGGGATGGTGTACTGGTGTATTGGGCTAAAAACCACTATTTGTTTATCTTATGGGGACTTCTAAAGAAAGACCTTTTTTCTGGTGTACCTTATAGCCGTAGCTCTAAGTTCTTGGATCAGTAGGTTACCGTTGACCCTCAGTATTTCTCAGAGACCACATGACCTATTGTCATTGCACCTTGTGTTTGGACTTCTTAAATAAGTTACATCAACAGTAATCTCTTTCATATGACTCCTTAAATCAACCGTGGACCACTTGCCATGATCTTCTGGACCACCAGAGGCCTGTAGAACACAAATTATGTGGGCAGAGGTTTTGAAGTGATTTCAGCTACGCTGTGAACCAAATAAAAGCATGGAACACATCCACTCTGGAGAGTTATTACCATTGTCACTATATTAGTTTATTTTTGCAGGTATAATTATACCCGTAAAATTGAATTGCATTTAGACAAGGCCATAGAGTTTAAGGTTTTTCTTGGAGCTAGGGAGAAGGATCCTCAACATGGGCACTCTGATCCTTCCTCTCTCAGTCTCTTATGCGTTCTCAATCTTTACCAGCATAAGGAATGCCTCCAGTCCTCTCCCTGAACTCCCATAATGTAAAATAACACACAGCCCTTAGCATCTCTATCTTTAAAATGAACAGAGAGACTGAATGGTTTCTTGGAAACATTATTTCTGCTTTGATATGTTAAGTGTAAATCTGCTTTCTGCCATTCCAGATTATGAATATGATTCCAGAAATACGATGCTTTTGGCAATTCTTACTGGTTTTGAGCTTATTTTTTCTTAAATGAAACTTTAATAGCAGCTGAAAAAGGAAAGAGTGAAAAGTAAGGGGCCAAATTAATCTCTTATGAAATGCTGTTTACTTCAATTAATTTGGATTTGAGGATGAGCTGGGCACAACTTACCTGAGACATCAAGTTTTTGCAATATCTTTTTTAATCACGGTATTTGATATCTTTCATGCATGCTTACTTTCATTCTGTAGTATCCATTCTGCTACAAGATTGCTGCAACAACATAAAACTGTAGGATCAAAGTCCTTATATATTAAATTGATCTTTATAGCTTCCATCCTGCAGTGTATTTGATTTGGTTTTAAGAGCTCTGTCAAATGAAGTGTGTGTGCACAGGCATATTTATGTCCAAAGCTTTTATTTTTTCTTACTGATTTTACTTTATTTGGTCCTTTTATTCCATTTCTGTTGCAGAAAGGAGAAGAATGCAGTTCAGCTTGATGATGAAGGGGGTAGAACTTTCTTACGGGTCCTCATTCACCTCATCATGCACGACTACCCTCCTTTGCTCTCGGGTGCTCTGCACCTGCTATTTAAGCACTTCAGCCAGAGAGCAGAAGTCCTGCAAGCATTTAAGCAGGTATGGATGGGCACAGCATTAGTGCAGGAAACTTGACTGCAGGGAAGGTCTTTCCAAAGGCTGCTTTACTTAACTAAATTGCTGTTTGTAGCATGACAGTATTATTTTCTTTCCTTAGAAGTCCAAATTCAGCAGAGATTTTTTTTGTTGTTTTTTTTCCCCCTCTCGTTAGAGTTGACTATATGTGGTAGTGTATATTATAGTTGTGCACCTAGAAATAGTTATTTCTGGCTTTGCATCCTGTACTGAAACCGTAGGTCTGTGGTGACAGCTGGGACACACACTTCTCACAGTGAGACATGATGCAGCCATCCCTCAGAGACAGAGTTAGCAGCTCATGTTCTGCAAGCAGCGTACGGGTGTCAGCAATAAGACTTCCCTGTCTTCAGGGCTACTTAGGCTGGCTATAAAGCTCTCTTGTTATTCATGTGATGCTTCTCGTTGTAATTCAGGTGTCTTTGCATTGTGCCCCACCGTGTCATACAGATATGGCCAAATAACAGGAAGAGAGTAATAGAGCCAAGCCTGTTTTCAGCTTGTATTCCTTCTGCCTGATAACGATGCATGTGCAGACTCCATGTGTCAGTGGATTAGGATGGGGAGATCTGATGTCATGGGGCTGGATGACAGAGACATCTCTGTTACGTAACCCTGCATAACATATGTTGATAAGACCATCTGATGCTTATTTCAGGAGTTTGATTGCATGTTGTCTCATCATTATGTAAGATGTGGAGGTTTCTCTTGTTTAAAAACAGATGAATGATAAAAACCTGGGAAGCTGTTGTTTAATGTTTTTTGCAGTGCAGCATAATGGCCTCCCACCAGATTGTTCAAGTTAGGCCATGCTAGTTAGTTGCATAAGTAGCTGTTGTTCCCAGGTAAGCAGGGACTGGGCAGCTTAGCATGTTTTTGTATAGGATGGAAAAGGTTAATTGACAAATAAAGAAAAAAGACCGTAGACAACACGGAGTAGGAATGTCTGCAAATGAGCAGCATTCATAAATTCTGTGAAGTAACAAGGGTTTGCCAAGCTAAGAGAGAAGATGATGAAAACTTTGTATTATAAAATAGTGAATATTTGTCCGCATGATTGTTAAAAAGAATGTCCCTATCAGTGCTCTCGTCTGTCACGCGACCTTAATCTTTTACATAAGTGTGATTTCTTAATAGTCCTTAATTGTTTTGCTCTAAAGATTGTTTTTAGGGTTTTTGGGATGTTATCTGAATTAATAATCTCGGTAGAGGAAAGAGCATTCCGAAGAAAATAAATGTGTGGATCATGCTAAATCAAGAACTATAAATAACAGTGAGAAAGAAACAACAAATACTTTGAGCAGTACACACACATAAAAGAAGTGAGATCTATCTTAGTAAGAGTCAACCAGTCAGATGGTGGAAAATTACATGAACACTAAAGTCAGTTTGTCAGCTATATTAAAACAAGCTTTTCTAACATGGCCTAACAGGGTTAAAATATGTTGTTTCTGGCTATGGTGATGTAGGTGATCATTAAAGTTGCTAGCCATTCAGGCTTTTCTTTGGATGCCCTGACTCCTTGTGATATCACTCATTTTTCCTTTTCCTTGCGAAGTACCGTGCTGACGGCGTGAGCTATTTCTGACTGTCTTGCTTTAATATCAGGTAATTGTGTTGTATGTGCTATAAGGATCATAAGCAGTGCATCAGAACTCACTCTGCATAGACCTCAAGAGCTCGTAAATCTGCGCTTGTGCTGAAAATGTTTTGCAGTGCATTAAATAAGGCAAGAGCATGTTGTGAACGTTACAACCATCCTGTTTTGGGCAGCTACAGTCCCTGACTCCTGTTAAAGGTTGTTGATGAAAAAAGCTTCCGCGTGCCACGTTTCAGTTTCATAGGGAAGGTTATGGAAAGCCCCTGAAAAGAGGGGCTTAGAATGGAAACTGTCAAGCAAATTACCCAGGTGCTGCTGCTGTAATAGCTTTACAATTTTCTGTATTTCCAGGTTCAGTTGCTGGTGTCTAATCAAGATGTTGACAACTACAAGCAAATCAAGGCTGACCTTGATCAGCTGCGTCTGACTGTAGAAAAATCAGAACTGTGGGTTGAGAAGAGCAGCAACTATGAGAGTGGGGAGGTGGGTGACAATCAAACCAAAGGGGGAGAAGAGCCAATAGAGGTAGGTTTAAAGTCATTTGCTGTTTGAGTCGGTTCAATATTGATAGGTAGTTTAATGAACAACTGCAGATTTGTGGTTTGGTCAGTCAAAGTAGCAAAGCAAGAACGTGCAGTGTCCTGGTTGAGCTTTAGGAATAGACAGAATAGGAAATAAAACCTCTTTTATCAGTGTGCTCAGTATTACCTCCTACTGCTTTCAGAAACTGCTTTATGTCCCAGAGCTACCTTCCTTTCTGGCTAGTGAGCAAGCCACAGTATGTGTGCCCACCCTGTGGCCAAGGAAGCAATCTAGGGATCACATGCTGGCAGTTGTGTTGCCTTGCTGGAAGAAAGGAGGAATAGAGAGTATCTTTTCCTGCAACTAGGGGAGAGGAGCACAATCCAACCCATATATTCAAACTTTATAATTAATTCCACTCTCCACCAAACCTAAGACTGACCAAAGAATATTGAGATATTGTAGGTGAACTAATATGGGCTTTTTTTGACCCTTGTCATCCCACAGTCTTGTGATATATTGTGCTCTGAGAAAGTTTAGAACTTGAATCTGGAACCATGGAGACCTGAATTAAAAAAATAATGGTTTTTTTTTTACATTTTGTTTTTAAGTGAAAGCTGGGGTCCTCATATAGGATTACCTACATGCAGTATGGGTCTGTGAGTCTAAGAAAATGCAACATATCACGAGAGTTGCTGTGGTGGAGGTTTGTGGCCAATGTTTATTCCCACTCTTCCATTTTCATCAGGAGTTGGGGTAGATGAACAACTGTGATTTCTGACACAGCACTTTCTTATTCTCTTCTGTGGTAGAGCCTTCCCCAGAGGCAAGAAAATGGGGAAGGAAGCCACCAGGGGAAGCTTAGTAGGAAGCCAAGTGGAGATTATACAGCATTGTGGAGCCAATGCATTGAGGAAAAGTAGGAGCCATTGAGAAGAGACAGAATGTTTGCAGATGTGATGTACATCTGGACTTTCAGATAGGAAAGCAGGTTTTAGGTGGCTTCCTATGGGGGAAAATCCAACACTTCAAGGAGAATCCCAGTTTTTTGAGACTGTGTAAGTCCTACTCTTTCTCTGATGTAACTCACCAGAATTTAGTTCTGTCAGAACTGGGCAAGAATCTGGACTTTCATAGAATCATAGAATGGTAGGGGTTGGAAGGGACCTCTGGTGATCATTGAGTCCAACCCCCCTGCCAGAGCAGGATCACTTAGTGCAGGCAACACAGGAAGAGATCCAGGTGGGCTTTGAAAGGCTCTAGAGAAGGAGACTCCACAGCCTCTCTGGGCAGCCTGGGCCAGGCTCCGGCACCCTTATAGTAAAGAAGTTTTTTCTCATGTTGAGGTGGAACTTGCTGTGTTCCAGTTTGTAACCATTGCTCCTTGTCCTATCAGAGGGCACCACTGACAAGAGCCTGGCCCCTTCTACTTGACACCCACCCTTCAGATATTTGTAAACATCAATAAGATCCCCTCTCAGTCTTTTCTTCTCCAGGCTAAAGAGCTCAGGTCTCTCAGCCTTTCCTTAAGTATACTTTGACCTTAAGTGTGTGGGATTTCCTACCTTCTTTCCTCAAGCATAGCTCTAATAGGAAAGAAAATGTTTCTTTATGTATTTGATGAATGGAAAAGGTAATTGGGAAACAGGATACAGAATTGCAGCAGGATATTGACATGTTTTTCCTAGTTATAATACATTTTAAAAGTCTAATATAACTCTTTTTATTCTTATGGATAGCCCTGATATCAAAGAAACTCCAGGAAGAAGGGACAAAACAATATGCTTGAAACAGAAGCATCTCTAAATGTGATTTTTTAATTTTTTGGTATTTTTTTTTCCCCCATGAGGCATCCATGGGTCTGTATGGATTAGCAGTGCTTCAGCAGATGCACAGTATTATCTCTGGCAGATCTGAGAGAGTATTGTATTAGAACAGTAATATGTAATCTGCACAACTGGTTAGATCATCTGGCGGTAATTCTATGAGAGCTGCGCCAGGTTACAATATCTTATAATCTCGTCCATTATTTTTTCCCCTGTTAAATTATTCTTTGTAACAGACAGGAAATGTTTTTACCTGGCAAAACTGCTTTCGATATTGGATACTGTCTTTTGAGATCTCAAGTCAGATGTAAGAGATGAGATGCTGGTCATAGTGTCCAATGTTTGAAGCAGGCGGCTAGCTTCAAGCACACAAACATCCCTGCGAGATCCCTTGCTTTCTTGGAATGGATGCACGGTATTCAGCACTGAACTGGATGAACCTCTAAGTCTCTGGGGAATGTGCTTCATTTGCCTGTGCTTACTTTTTCCCAAACACCATTAAAATGCACACAAGGGCTTCAACACCATTTCAGAACAGTCCTATGTTAAGCCCAAGTTTCTGTCCTCACTGAAGCACATCCCAAGATTGGCGTAAGAGTTTTAAAAAATGAAACATATTTTTTGCCCTTAGACCTCTGAGGTTCTTTGGGTCTTTGAGTTGTTAGTTGTTTCCACCTTTCTGTCATAACTTCTTCCCCCCCCCCCTTCAATCATATGATTGAAATGGGATTTGTAGAAAAAAAAAGCCACTTTCTTCTAAGTGAAGTATCCAGAGTTTTCTCCAGGAAAACCAACAAATCTTACATCCATGCGGAATCATCTTGATAGGACCTGGAGATCAGAATTACAAGAAAGAGTTCTGGGAGTTAGTGCAGACATAAATTAGGCACCATACAGGATTAGGAAGAAATGCTGAAATTAATCAAACATAACTGAGCCTTGCTTGAGAAAGGAAAAGCAGATAGATCCTGCTTACTTGGTTATCTCTAGTTGGAATGTTGAGTCTATATGGATACCATGGAGGAAAGAAAATGTGGTCTTTATTGTCCTGTCACTGGAGGATGTAGCACCAGAAAGATCTGAGGGAGAGAGATAGCCAGTCTCAGTGGAAGGACTCTCAGGTGAAGCTGGAATGCAGTGCAGTGACATTTATGGAGCTTCTCATCTTCACCATCTGCTGAGAAAGTTCAGTGAGGTTTCAAGTGGTATAAACTTCAGCACCCTCAAGCACCAGCACCTGCTGTTCCCTCGCTCTCTTCTGGTCTGGGGGAATTTCCTTTGGTTCTGGGAACGTTTAAACACGTCTATCCCAGGGGGCAACAAGGCAAGATATGCAACCGAGTGTCTCTGGTGTCCCGGTGGTGTGATTATCTCTCGATAACTACATCTCTGGCATACTCTTATGGGTTCAATAAACAGGGTTTTATTTTGTTAAGAGAGAGGCTAGACTCAGCAGTTTAGTGCTGATCAGTGCTTTCCGATAAGACATACAGTTCACAGGGATTATAAAACTGCTTTGATTGAGGAAGAATGCTGATAAAAGTAACAGGTAAATTAATCTTGGTTAACCCACAGTCCCAGAGCAGAGGAGGGTGGTTAATTACAGCAAAGAGCCTGAAAAATCTTCCAAAGCATTGATTCCAACAGCTAGAGAGAAGGCAGCACGCATACTAACAAACGTCCACCACCACCAAGCCGCTGCTGTTGCGTGGATCAACGCGACCGCGCTGAACGGTGCTGCTGACACCGTTACAAACAGCTTTCCAGGGCCGAGTGCTGCAGCTGTTCTTACCCCGCTGGAAATGAAAACCAGATGGGATTTGTAGAACTCCTCGACTTCACCCTCGGCTAAGGAAGTTCAGAGAGAGAGAGGTTTCAGGAGGTATAAACATTCAGTTTGGCGTGCACGGGTGTGCTTTAGCCCAGTTCTCTTCTGTAAAGCAGCAGGGAAGCGTGAGGACACACAAAGTGAGCAGCACACCTGCCTGGTTCTTGTTTATGCTCTTACAATTGGGTTACATCCTCATGCTTCTACTCTGAGGCAGCCTTGAGATCTGCTACACTTTTTCTACAGGGTTAAATAATTTCAGCACCCAACGTCCGATCTTTGAGTTCTTTGTGTTTCCAGTTAAGAACAGCTTACCATAGCAGGCAGCATCAGAAACCCCACCACTGGCAGGATTTGTGTTAGATGTTCTGCCGTGTTTTGATTGAGATATGCACGGAAAGGTGCGTGGGAGTTGGCAATTACTTGCTGACTTGATTTCTCTTATTTATCATACCCAGCTGGAGCTCTCTAAGAGCCAAGGCCCAGAGCATATGGCGTCATGACTGGATATTGCAGTTTAACATAAGGTTCTCATTTGTTTTTAAATCCTTTCCTGCGTCATCCAGAGATAAGGACAGAAGTGTCGTCTTCATGGGAGGAACATCTCTAATTTCCACATGCTATTTGTTCCTGTACAGCTGAGAACTCCACCCTTCTTATCTCAGCTACAGAGGTCGCCTGAAGCTCTTTCTGCAGACTTTTTAATGTTCACATTTTGTGATCTTTCCAGTTCTATTAGAGATTTTTGGAACAAGTAGTAGCTATTTAAATACACTTATGGGACATATTCTAATAGTATCTAAATTCTTTGGGAAGTCTATTCTGTGATTCAGAGAAATATTCTTTTTTGGAGGATCAGAAGCTTGAAAACATAGAGTAATTGCCTCAAATCATGCTGGAAATTTGAAACAAAGGAAGAACTTGAACATGAATCTTTTCACTCACTGGATCAGAGGATAAAGAATAAACACGTCTTTATTATCTGTGTTATATCTGTTCCCTGTGGGCTGCTGTAATACTTCTTCGCTTTCTGTTATTAAATACAGTTAGTTCATGTTGAGGAAATTGCAATAGACCTCCACTTGTTGTGTGTTCTTTGTTACAGGAGTCCAATATTTTGAGTGCAATGCAGGATGGGACCAAAAAACCCCAGATAGACAGCAATAAAAGCAATAACTACAACATTGTTAAAGAGGTTGGTATATCTGCCAAGAAACTTGCTTAACATGTCTGTTTGATAAGTAGATTTAGTAATTATTTTGAAAGAATGTATTTTTATTTGATTTTGTGTGACATGACTGGTTCTTTGCTTGCTTGCTTAATTATTTGCTTATTTATTTCTAGATTTTGATTCGACTCAGCAAACTTTGTGTTCAGAGTAAAAAATGTCGGAATCAACAGCAGAGATTGCTGAAGAATATGGGTGCCCACTTGGTAGTATTGGACCTTCTGCAGATACCCTATGAAAAGGTTATTCTTATTATTATATTGGTAGAGAACATGAACTCAGTAAAGGAAGAGGCCTCGAGAGGTCCAAGAATCCATGTGGATACTTTTTTATTTAACGGAATTCAGTCAACTATGGTACAAACATGAAAGGATGATGCTATTATATGAATGGGTTTGGGCCTAAGTTTAAATATGGCTGCCAGCATAGAACAGGTTTTAAGCCCCAGGTACCTGAATGTCATTGTGCTATCATCCCATTCCTGAAATAGGCAAACCTCAGATCTGCAGTCTGCACGGTGAGAAGTATTGATTTAACAGAGCTCCTGGCAGGGTGTCCAAATTCCACTCATGTGAGTGCTATTGTAGACGCATAAGATGGAGAAAAAGCTTTCAAGGATGAAGTCTGAAGTAATTTCTTTGTTTCTGTGGTGGAAGCCTCCAACCTAGCCCCACTTGCAAGTTTTTGAGATGATAATGTGATTTTGCACTGATTTAATGGCATTGAGCATACAAATGAATGATCTAGATAGCCTTTTAAAAAGCATGTCTTTCTAAAATCAATGCAGACGAGATTTTTTTTTATTGTTTATTATTTTAAAGCCACTTAGCACTTTTTTAAACTAGGAAATTATAACCATGCATGAGGAAATCTTACCTTGACTTTGTGCTCTTACCTGTGACTCCCTATGGTCAAGTCAGTTCTGAGTAAGGTACAGCCACTAATGGACTCTGGAGAAAAGTAGATCAATTGTTTTTGCCAGAGGAAGAATTCCTGCCCTATAAAGGGTCAGGAGAATGGGTTTGTTCCTGGCTGAATTCACATTGTGCAATTTTATAACAAGTGTGTTTAGGTAGATCCAGCTCATTTGATTGTCTTTCTGCAGATTGATGAAAAGATGAATGAAGTTATGAATCTAGCCCACACTTTTCTTCAAAATTTCTGTCGAGGAAATCCTCAGAATCAAGTTCTCCTCCACAAAAATCTCAACTTGTTCTTAACTCCAGGAGTAAGTATTTCATTTTAAGGAGAATTTTATAATTGGAAGTAATTTGGATTGGCTCAAAAATGACAGTGCTAAATAAATAATTTCATTAAATTATGCCCGTCTCTGCCTTCTCTTCTCTGACATTTTCCCTTACTCTTTCCTCTCCCTCTCCCCTTTCCTCTTTTCCCTTACTGTTGCTCTTTATGTCATTGTTTTTGATGTTGCCATTTTAAAAGCAGGGTTTATTGGAAGTATCTGTGCACATGTGTCACGTCGTCGTGTCACGTTGCCACATCGCGTTTCGGTTGACTCTGATTATGTTCATCACTCACTCACAGATACTCAAGGTAGAAGATGCTGTGACTGTGCTGTCGTGAAGCTACCGTGACAGCAGAATCAGACCCATACCTTTTTGCTGATGATGTTGATTCAACTAATCTAAAATTTGATTTTTTTATGACGTCATTGTCTTTACAATAAACCTCTTTGTCGTGATCCTTTTGTGTATATACGTATGCGAGTGTTTACAGATATGCTCTTACAGTATGACACCTTTTATTAGAAAGAGTGTGAGTATTGGGATTATTAACTGTTAGCCTGTGTACAGTGGGAAGCATTTGTTCTGTTCTTTCTTATTTATGTTGGTTCTTTTTGGTGAAGTTAGTGAAAGGTGCTGAGCTGGCCACAGTGGGGACTAGTGCCCAGACCCCATCCTTATCCAACACTGACACTTAACTCGGGTGCCAAATATGGAGCCTGCTTGCACTTGCATTTCTGTTCTTTTGAAGTTAATTTTCTGATCATCTCAGTTTTTGTACTTTTTGATCACACTGTGGAACAAACTTGGTGTGGATTCCTTTTAGATGACACTAAACAGAAAGGAGCATACCTGACCTTCATGAGCCTTTAGTCCAAGGGACCAAATTAGAGCAAGTTTGAAGCCAAAGCACCGAGAACGCGTAAAGTCTGAGTATTGGGTCCTCAGCAGCATCCCTTTCTTACTACAGTTTTCTTCCTCTTGTACCATGCTACTCACTGATAGAACGTAGCCTTAGGTTCCCTCTGTAGTTAATGTGGAAAGAGATGCTCTACCAGACTGTACATGCAATCATTTGCCTGCTGGAAATGCCCGCCTCTGTCAACCATAGAGGCAGTGAGAGGGAGCTAATCATCCTATTTGGTTACTTCAAAGCAAAGTTTGATGGTGAGTGGGATGAAATGTCATATATATATATACCAAAGCCCCTCTATATATATGTATACCAAAGCCCCTCTGAAGTTCTCTAGCAGTATAGCGCATATGTGTCTGTTCACCTGCCACATGGTCACAGTTATGTACATTGTCAGGCCATTTTGTACTCGTAGGAAAATGAGGAGAAAACCCATCATAAATGAAAGCTAGGCCCTAAGGTCACTGCTTAATCACGGGGCTGGTGCACGTAGGACTTTCTCAGTTTCCCTTTACCAATATGCCTTTCTTTAGTCCAGTGTCCTGTGCATCCTTCCATCTCAAACCAAATCTGCTCTTCTTAGAAGGCTGTTTTGATTTTTTTTGTCTGTTTAGCTCCTGGAAGCTGAAACCATGCGGCACATCTTCATGAATAATTACCTTCTGTGTAATGAAATCAGTGAAAGGGTGGTGCAGCACTTTGTGCACTGCATCGAGACCCACGGCCGTCACGTGGAGTACCTGCGCTTCCTGCAGACCATCGTGAAGGCAGATGGCAAATATGTGAAAAAATGCCAGGACATGGTAATGACAGAGGTGAGTGAAGGGGTTCGTGCGTTAATCCCTTGGTTGATGTCTTTTTAACACGCTAGTATTTTGAGGTTGCTTTTCCTGCTCTTGATACCGGTGGGATATAATGGCATCATCACTTCAGTTGTGGTACACGGTATCACAAATAATGAATATTTTAGCAGACATTTTGGGGAGTTTAATCTAATTTTGTAAGGCCATCTGTATAACTACTAGGAAGAAAACATGAGTGTTAGCGTGGTGATAGGGAGCTGTCTATTTCTAGATGATGTAGCATGGATATCTCAGAGTTACATAAACCTTTATTTTCCTGTACTGGATTTTAGGCTCCCATTTATGCACCCAACTTGCCATGTTGTGGCGTGGTTTTGCCATGTAGGAAGCTCTTACCTCTATGGATTTGCCTAAATAGTGTTGTAAAACATTTTTTAAGCATGTAACCTTGTAATAATCCTAGTTTCTGCTTTTGCTTCTTTTGTTCCAGAGCATTTCTGTGAGAGTCAGTAGAGCTACTCCAGCTTTAACTAGCCAGATTCAGGGTCTTACCCAGTAAATTCCCCAGAGCGGTTTGTGGACAAATCTTTATGCCATTAAAGTCACTAGGAGAATACCTAATTGACTTCTCTGCCATTAGGTTTTGATATGTAGTGTGCTTGATAAATGAAGTCTTCAACTTGCAGGCACATGTGCATTTTACTGTAATTATGATAGTTCAGCAGGATTAATAAATGGGTAAAATTGAATACGGTGAAAAGTCCAGGTAGGATCTGAGTCCAAGGAACATTTTTCTTTACTTCACAAAATGCTTTTTTTTTTTAGTTTTATTTTTTAAAGAGACATCTTCACAAAGGGAAGAGAGATAAGCAAAACTAAATGACGAACAAAACTAAACCCCACTGAAATTTTGTTCCACAGCAACAAAGAAGAAAAACTTCTAATTAAGAAAATAAAGCTTCAGCCTACATGGATAACCTTTAATGGAATCCACCTCAACCTTTTCAGTTTGACTGAAGTGTTTTAACATGCAACATCAATTACATGCCTTTGATTTACATAATTCAAACAGTTCTCGTGCCTTTGTGCATTCAGATTTTTCCTCTTCCACCACAACTTCTTGTAGGTTTTTACTTTCTCACCAAACGAAATTTTTACATTTTTCTGAATTTAAATACATTTTGTTCCTGACCTATAACAGCACAAAGCTAAATTGTCACATTACATGTTCAAGCCGACTGCATGATGAACTCAGATGTGACATTTACATCATGACTTTTGTGGGAATTTGCTGGGGGGGAGGAAGCACCCCTGTTTTGATGGAAGAGGGTGAGGTGATGATCTGTTTAAAAATAAAATGAAATAGGAAATTACAGGTAAGTAATTATGATTTGTTAGAAAAGGGTGCTAATAGTGAAATTAGAATGGCACGTGAATGGCAATCCAGTATAAAGGGAACAGTGTAGCCAAATACTTGGAACTTGCCATGGGGTCAGGACAGTTTCTTAGTAGACAGCTGAGATGTACTCGGTGACCTTAAACAAGTGGTGTAACTTTTTCTGTGCCTCCGGATGGGGTATGTAAGCAATTAACCACAAGACACGATAGAATATGAGCATACAGCATGCCTCAGCTACTCCTGTGTTTTCTTTAACCCACGGGAAGTGTATTGTAGCTTAATCCTGTTCACTGGGAGTAAGGATAAACTGATGATGTTTACATGTTTCAGGAAGTGCATACATGTGAAGGAACACCATTGCAAAAGAAAACTGTCATAGAACATGTTGAACGTTCCCAATCAGGTTTATTCACTTGTTCTCGTATCCTTGGTCCCCATGTCTGTAGAGTGCTAGCAGTGGTGTTTACCAACCTGAAAGGTTCTTTAGGACACCACTTCTCATTACAAACATGCTTTGAGGTTCCTGGAAGAACAGTGCCTATCAGTGCAAACATTGTGACAAAAGGGAAAGCAGGTTTTACTTTTGAACTAGGTCAGTGTGGCAGCAGAGTTCTCTATTATCTATAGTATTCTGGAGTGATGCATTGCAGAGCATCAACAGCTGCTTCAACACTGACTGACCTTCATTATATTTCCATAGATTTTTTTTAATTTGTTGAAAATATACTTCAGTGGAAGAAAATTTGCTGGGTTTTTTATTTGGTTGGTTTGGGGTTTTTTGTTTGTTAGGTTTTTTTCCCCTATCACTGAGTTCATGATGTTCAGTGAGAAGTTTAGCTAATACTGGATACTTCTCTTCCATTTCTCTTCCATTTTTGCCAAGCTTAAGAGGCACGGCTTGGATGGTTGTGTGGTGAGATGGATTGGAAACTGGCTGAAGGACAGAGCCCAGGGGATTGTAGTCAGTGAAGCAGAGCCTTGTTGGAGGCCCGTGGGTAGCGGGGTTCCCCAGG
>WTSP01019334.1:0-16031 GCA_025331215.1 Actenoides lindsayi | reverse complement strand
CCAAAAAAAAAAAAAAAAATTAAATTCAATTACAGATTTGGAAAAATTCGTTATGGCCAGTTTACAGAGGAAGGTGACTTTCGATAACTGTATTAATTGTGACTTCATAAGAAAAAAAAAATTATTATGTATGAAGACATCAAAAGTCAGTCAGGTTTTGGTGGGACTTGAACCTGGCTACTACTACTATGTTTTTTATTTGTTTTTCTTTTCCTTTTCTTCCTTTTAATGAAGTTCATGCTTACTCTTCTTAATAAGATCTGTTAAAAATCAGTTGCAGAGGTTAGTTATTTCTAGTGGTGTTTTATATTCCATCTCCATAAAACAGAATAACTATTATATTTTACTATAATCTAAATAAATTGCATATATTCATATTGATGCAAAGTTAAGAAAAAACTGTATCCAATTATTCCATTTCATATGTTCATAAAATATTTTCAGTTATTTACTGACAGCTGCTTTAAAACATGAGTTTTCATATCTAAGACATATTCCTTCTGCTTAGCACACAATTACAAGATCAGTACATAAAGGTTTATAAAGGTTGCAACAATACATTAGTATGTATAAGCTGAATATATTTTTCTGTTTTATGGATTTGGGTGATAGCAAGTAGGTGATGAATAAACGAGTCTATCCCAAAGTCTGCTAAACTAAGAATTCAAAATGAATGTGAAGGAAACTTAAGATTAAATCTTCTCTGTGAAAAGAGGCAAATGCTCTTTAACAGTGGCTAAAGCAACATGTAGTTTGAATGCATGATGAAGGAACTTTCAGTCTACTTCCATAGTTTTCTATATTACCTAGAATATGTTTCCCTTTATTTGTGTATTGCATTGGAAATTAAAAATAGCAATAAAAAACCCCAACAACCTTACTTAGGCATCCATTTTAATGAATTAAAATGGTGAGGTTTTATGAGTAGAGTATTTTTTCTCTTAAATTATAACAATGTCACAAATATTAAAAATGTAATTCAAAATATCCAGGACATTTGACACATTGTCTTTAGCTGTACAATTTAGGAGTGTACAGGAACTTAAATCAAATCTGCAATTCTGACTTTGTACAAGCAAAAATGATAATAGGTCATCAGGGTTTCAGAAAGCAAACAGGGAAAATGTATTTGTAGGAAGTTTGCTTGACACACAAAAAATTATCCTTAAAGGTATAGAACATATACATGTTTGATGATTATACAGACTGGTTATGAGAATTGCATTTTACTGACCTGGGAATGCTTTAGGCATTTTTGAGAATTATCTTTGGTTAGTAAGCTCAAGATTCAGTTGTTTATTCAACTGCACAGAGAAGTATGTTACAAGACACTAATGTTTAACTACATAAATATGGGCTTATCTGACCAAAGCACTCACTTCATCCTCTCCTTCCTGTTTTCCCTCCTTCTCTCCTTACTCCTTTTTTTCTTCCTCTATTTCTTCCCTTTCCTTCCTCCCTTCTCCTTTTTCTCCCTCCCTCATTTTCTCCATCCTTCCTTTTCTCCCTCCCTTCTTTTCTCCCTCCTTCCCTCCCTCCCTCTTGATCCTCTGCTTATTCATTCTCTATTTCTTTCTCTTTGACCATGCTGTACATGAGCCTGTGGCCACACTGGCTGCAGACTCAGCTTTTTTGGCCCATGAGAAGAAGGCAGTCAGTTAAAAGTGGGATTGATTTTGTGCAGCATTACTTGGCTGTGTGCAGGCTCTGCCTGCGCTATCAACTGCCCGGGCAAATGCCTGCAATGGCAAAACTGAGTGGGCAGCATTTCTTTCACTCCACTTCTAATTGGTTTGCATGGAACATTATATGAATTGGAAGTGACTAGGAAGTGTAGTCAAAATGTTTATTGCCTGGGGCAGGAAAATAATTAGGACAAGTTCTGGCTGGATGCCTTGACACATAAACAACAGTGACCATAGTTAAGAGAATGTTTGGCAAGGCTTTTACTGTTAGACTTTTGAAATACATGAAAAAGCCTCCATGACTGATGAGCCAGAAAACACTAGTAAGCTATGAACATGAAAAAAATCCCAGATTTTCCATAAAAAAATGTATAATAAAAAGAATTAATCTGGGTGTTTGTAATTCAAGCTAAAGTACGTTATTATTCTAAATTTCAGAGAAAAAAAAGCATTCCTATAAGGAAATATTACAATGCTTCCACAGTGATAGGTATAGGATATATACATTCTTCTGTGCATAACAATCACCTCACTTACACTTGATTACTGAGTTTAAATTTAAATAAACATAAAATAATTTACTTAAATTTATACATTTATTCTAAACTAGTCAGCTACAGGACTTTTACAGTCAATTAAGAGAGATCAGCACCTTTGGAGCACAAATTATTCCACTTGGTTTAAGCATCTAGATGCCTTTAAACAAAACTATTTCTTTCCATTGCTGAGACAGTCTTGATGAGTGTTATCATGTCACTATATCAGAACCATGATTCTGTACTACATAATAAAAGACAATATAAACATTAGTGCCATTCTTTCAGAATGCAAACTAAACATTTTTTCTTTTGCCATGTCATGTACTGAATCCAGTAATGAAAGCTCTCGGAGTCTTTCTACAGGTGGTTTAGCTGCCTTTTTTTTTCCTTTATGTTGAGGATGTTTTATTTACCAGGACTATAGTCTTTGCTTCAACAACACAAATAAAGTAGAAAGGCTTTTATTCCCTGTCTGTAGTATCATTCAATATCTGAAATGTCAAAAAACAGTATTACCACATATGCAGAGTCCGTAATAGTCTGCTGAGGCATAGGTAATTAGTGAGTGGGTACAGTCAAGCCTTTCAACTATAGAAACTCAAAAGAAACCTTCACTGAAAAGTCACTGACATCACATTTGGTCATATCAAATTCCTTTGTTTGACACCCTTATGTTGAATGATTTATATGATATTGCCCATATGAAGAATATGAAGAAAGTATTATGTATTTGAACCAGAAAGTTCCAGGTCATTAAAAATAATTACAGACCACCTGCTGTGGTCAACAACAAAGAGAATTTATTAGGAGCCAAATTATTTCTGAGTCTTCTAGAGTATCTAGTAAGAAGCTCCAATAGCTAGTAACAGCTCCAATAGAGCTTTAAAAACGGTCCTTGATGAAAGTGTAGCCATTATAGTAGATAGTTGAGGTTTTTTCATTTTCTCACTCACCATCTTTGTTATTATTCACTGAGTGACAAATGAACATGAATTATGTTTTTCCAGTACCCTTCTTTATATATTTTGCAGTTATGTAAATACCTACGAGTCATGTTTTAGGGAACACTAAAATCAGAGCACTGGAAAGATGACTATGTGAAGCACTTATTGCTGACACAGAGCATGCATTCTGAAAACTTTTTCTAGGTTTTACGAATCTCTCACTAAAATTCTGTCTGATCTGGAAAATTCTATATGTTGTCCCAAACCCATACAAATTATATGTGTATATATATATATATATATATATATAAACTATCCTGTTTTCACAGGATTTTCTCAGAACCTAGATGTTTTTGTTTGTGTTTTCTTCTGTATTGCATATTCAAAAAATAACACTGTTTACCTCAAGAAAGCCAAAAATTCATAGAACTATCAAGCAGGCTCAGTCATTTTTGTTCCTTTTGTTAATATATCACGCTTCATAGTGTCCATCTGTTACTAATGTCACTTGTGTAGGTCACTCAACGGCTGAAGTGTTCTCATAAACTAAGAGTCTTTAGAATAGTAACTAAAAATAATGAAATGTGTTAGAAAAAAAAAAAACAACCTGGAAATAAATAATTCTGGATTTAAATTAAAATGTTTTCCAAGCCTTCTGAGCATGTATGTGCACTATATGAAAACCATAATCTTGTTATCTCACTGACCCCATAATAAATACATGAAAAACACAGTTTTCAGCAGACAAAGAAAAGCATAGCTTTATGAGGAAGGTTTGAAACTACTGAGATTTCATTATATTTTCAGGCTTGGGTTGATCCTTTACAGTTGTATTGCATAAGTCTCATAAATAATTTAATGAACTTGGGTCAAACTAATTAGGAATGAATTCTTTCTCTGATGCTTTAGTATTTCTTCTTATTTATTTATTTATGTAACGGAGATGGTTTTCATTTATGTGATAATTTTACATAAAAATAAACAAATTTATAGAAGAAAGTTCCTCTCTGAAACTTCTTGAAATAATACTTGTCTTATGTACATTCCTTCAAGTCACATCCAGGACTAATTTTACTCATATTCATAGAATCATAGAATCATAGAATGGTTTAGGTTGGAAAGGACCTTAAAAATCACCTAGTTCCAATGCCCCTGCCATGGTCAGGATCACCTTCCAATAGATAGGTTTCTCAAAGCCCCATCCAAACTGGCCTTGAACACTTCCAGGTTTGGGACATCCACAGCCTCTCTGGACAACTTGTTCCAGTGCCGCACCACCTTCACAGTGAAGAATTTCTTCCTTATATCTAATGTAAACCTATCCTTTTTCAGTTTAAAGCCATTACCCCTTGTCCTCTCACTACATGTTCTTGTAGAAAGTCCCACCCCAGCTTTTTTGTAGGCCCTTGTTAGGTACTGGAAGGCTGCTATAAGGTCTCCCTGGAGCTTTCTCTTATCCAGGCTGAACCGCCCCAACTCTTTCAGTCTATCTTTACAGGAGAGTTGCTCCAGCACTCTGATCATTTTGGTGTCCATCCTCTGGACTCGTTTCAAAAGGTTCATGTATTTCTTGTATCAGAGGCCCAGAGCTGGATGTAGTACTCCAGATGGTGTCTCATGAGAGTGGAAGGGGAAAATCACCTCCTTCATCCTGCTGGTTAATGGCTACCACCTTCCCTCTATCAGATTAGCAAAGGCCAACATGATTATTCATGTCTGTGGAGAACAATAAATTTGTGCAGTGGGAACTCTGTTGCTTACAAGTGGAGAATCAGGGGAAGAAATGAGTTTTCCAAAGGAATATTTGTGTGGGAAAACACACTAACAGTGAGCATTAAGTTTTATAGAGTTAAAGGGAAAAGTGGAGGTGTGGTAAATGAGTTTGGACTAATGTAAATTAATAAGATTCTATAAGGAAGGGGTCAAATATGATTCAGTTAACTTCCTACACTATGTTATTTTATTTTTTTATGAGATGTTACAAGAGTTTATGTTAAAGGGCCAACTTAGTTAATAAAAAAGATGTCATGCCAGATTCTATTCTGTTCTTGTAAAAATTTTGTTCAGTTTGTGTTTATTTTGCTTACTGGATTGTTTATTTTCTTATTGTTTTATCAAAAACAATTATTTGTGTCTAGCCAAACAAGGAAGGCACAATATTTCAATTAAGGCAGAGAGAAATAAATTGCATTTACACCCCAACTTGATTATTTCAAAGATACATTTGACTGATTTTATTTTAGGTCACAAACTTTAGTTAGCTAATGCTCAAGAAGTATTTAACATACTGTGGTTCTCTCTCCCTTAATAATGTCAAGAATAATAATGGTATGAATAATAATAGACTTGCAATGGTCAACTTCTTCACTGTCAAGAAATAATAAAAAATAAGTCGAAGGTTCTTTTCTCAAAACCAGTTACTCTAATATAGCTAACATATGCCTCCAAGAACCTGAACATAACCTTGAGTCCTTTTCTCACCTGTAGTGTATTTAAACCTGTAGTGTATCAAGTTTATTGGGTGTTTGGTCCATTAGAAAGAAAACTACAGCATAAGTTTATACTTGTTCTTGTATATGACTTCATGCAAGTACAGATCAATCAGGATTCTGTAATATTTAGAGCTGAGCAAAAACATAAGAGAGTTAAAGGATATAGGTTTCAAATGATGAGAGTATGTTTCATATGTTTTGTCTCTAATCTATATGGCTTTAAAGTGACCTAGACTCTGGCTGTCATCTGAGCAAGCAGATTTACATCCATTAAAGATCCTTGGTTCAGTCTTCTTAAGGTTCCCTGATGCATGTTTAGGTTATCAGCCATGAGTCTTTCTTTTTTGACTTCTCAGAGTAAGATCAGTGGAAAGGCACCTTTTCAGAAATACTTCACTGACTTTACACTTACTTTTATTTTCTTCATTTGTTAAACAGACTCTAAATACTTATTTTCTTTGGAGCTTTAGGAAGTGTTTTTCTTAAGCATGGAATCTTGAATAGTCTCTTTACATCAAAAAATGTTCACGTCCTTGAATGTGTAAGGAAAGAGTTCTTTGGGTTAAAACTACCGTTGAGGTGTTCTCTTAGAAGAATCAGACATTTTCAGAGGTTTATTTTAATGCAAAGAAAACAGAACATACCATTCTCGTGTTTGAATAGTCACTAGGTTTGTTTTCCTTAAACCAAACTGAAATTCCCGACAGGGAAAATGTATCTATTTCAGGCTGAAAAGGTTAGTCCTAGATTCTGTTGTTGATAAAATTGTTAAAATCTTGTTGCATGATTGCTTACCTGAAAAATAAAGGAAATGCCACAGTTAAATAAATTCTTGTCTATTATTTTAAGCGTCAAAGTGTTATCCTGTAACAAATGGTTATGTGTTTGTGAAGTACAATCAATAATGAAAAAAAAACAAGTTAAAGTCAGGAGAATGTTAATATTTGTCCTGAAGACAGCAACTGCAATGCATTCTTTCCTGCATAACTTACTATGAAATCATCAGCTAGAATCAATAAGAAGAAAATGAAACAGAAGGGGGAAATGAAACAGAAGGGGGAGGCAAAGAGTGTCTCTTCAATGCATAGAACTGTATGATGGAATCACAAGAAAGAACACAAAAAAAGTTCAAATGAGCATCAGAGCTTTCCTAGAAGGCAGAAAAGATAACGCTGCTTTGACTTTTCCAGACAACAATAAAATACAGCAGAAAGCACACTAAACCCACTATTTTAAATGTAAATCAGCACCATATGTTTCATACAGTCAGGAACTAAGTAAGTGTTTAAAAAAAACCAAAAAAACTGAACAGGTCCAGTTATGACTGCATGCATGACCCACTGTTGGTAGTTGTCAAAACATACTCTGTGTTAACTGCATATATAAAGTTGCCTTACATGACAATTTTGCATATTCAGGAACAATCCTACTGACTGTTTAAAATTACGTATGTACAATTTGACCAATTGTACAGCACAAACTGACAGTGGAGTGTCTGGCATGACCAGCTTTTCCACAGATCTTTTAGGATATTAAACAAAATATTTAAGCATAAAATTAATAATTATCGGTTGGCTCATGCTCAGCAGGAAGGATCATGGGGACTGTCCAAATATCCACCTGGAGAGCTCATGTGGAAACTATTCAAATAGTTTGTTGTGAAGCCTGATTCAGTCAATAAACTGTTCTTAAAGCATTTCATTGTCTCATGTAGGCAGAAACTAGCCAAAGACTTTTGGATCACTTAGGGAATTGATGGCTAAGTGCACTGGCTATAAATCTAGGCACACCTCTAGTAATCACCTACAACACAATTGTTACAGTCGGACAAACTCAAGTTTCATTATGACTTAATTCCTTCAATTTTTCACACATTAATAAAATTCAAATATTTCATTTTGCAAAAGTTTATGGACTGTGAGTTTGCCAGTTGCTAAATAGTAGGTTCCTAAGTAACATTTACTATTTTTTTTAAGGAAATAGGAAGCAAGAGTAACAGTAAAGCATGGATGGAGATCCTACAAACAGAAATTAGTCCTTCACTAACTTGCACTCTTACACTTCAAATAGTGGGAACTGACTTGCAATTATTTCTTTTTCATAAGAAAATGAGTGCAACAATATTAGGTCAGAGAAATGGTCCTTAGATTTTAGTCTCCTGTTTGTGACAGTTACCAATAACACAGACATTGAGAAAACTGTGAGAGACAAGTTACACAGCAGTTCTTGCCTCATATAACTTTGCAGTTTCATGGAAATCTCTATTAGAAACTGCAGAGATTAAACCTGCATCCAGATCATCCAAACAGCTGATGTATCCAACAGCTTTTAATTTGTCTAATGTATTTCTTAATGTTTGGCCTTCACAACATTCTGACATAAAGAGATTTATGGCTGTAAAGTGGGTGTGAGGGTGGGTGGGAAATCAAGCTAACTCTGCTGCCTAGAAATTTCATAATCACTTGTAGTTCTATTGTAAAAAACATATAAATAACAAAAATAAAACCCAACCCAACCAACCAACTGAAAAATAAAAAACCTCAATGAGTATTCCCTATTTTCCTTCCTTATGTCATTTATGATTCTAGAGTCATACCCTGTAATTCACCTTCAGCTATAACTTTTTCTGGTAGTCAGAGATAAAACCTATGTTCAGTCTTTTCTCATGTGGAGATCATTCAATATTCATGATCATCCCTAAAAGTAGTGTTGCTTTTCTTTCCTTTTAATTTTTTAAAAATTCTAATATGACCTATATTTCAGATCTGCAAGGAGTGACCATGATGCCACAAATGTATGCAATGTTTACATAATTTCTGTTGACATTTATTTATTTATTTATTTATTTATTTATTATTGCTGAGGATTACTCTCATGTTTTCAAAGAAATATCTGTATGAGTCCTATACAATGTAAAACAGCTACATGCAAGATTCACTTCACTGAGTTTTCAGCATCTATAACATAAACATTTGCACTGTAGTGTCTATGCATAGATGGAGACAAACAGGCATTTTGAAATGAATAGAGCTTTTTTTTTCCTTTCCTGTAAGGTAAAACGAATTGTGCAGTAGAAACACTTATCGCTTTCTGCTGAACATAATAGTATTCTAGAAGACTGTGTCAAGTTGATTCTGTAGACAGAGGCAGATGAACTGAACTTCATCTCTCATCCAAGGCCTTTCTGAGACATCTAAGATGGAAAGACTTCATCAGAGATCTACCAAGTCTTTGTTTAGCATGTTAGTTAATAGGCTATCCATGCACTCTGAATAATCACTTAAGTGGTTTAACAACATATGAACTGTTCTGGAATAAATTTAGCCTTCATTCACTGACAAATCACTTTCTTAGTTCTTATTACTGGACTGGCTGTTGTAGGGTTTTGTTTGTTTGCATGGGTTGTTTTAAATTTATATATAAAATGATCAGGGAGAACCATAAAACAGTGAAAAAGTCAGTCATGAAACAATTAGTTAGTGAGTATGTACTGCCAGTATTTTAAAAAATAAATACTGCTTTAGGAATAGTTTCAACTGCAACCTAGAAATAATTCTATTAAGATAATTCCTAACATAGTGACATCTTGAATTTTGCAATGGACATTTTATATCTTCTCAGATCAGTCCCTAAACCACCACCAACAAAATATTTTTTCTTATAGTGAACAAGGATTTTGTGTGTGTTATAAAGAAGCATACATGTGAAATCTAACCGAAGCATCAAATCTAATCTTCCACTGAGCCTCTGTAAGAAATTTTAATGTCCGTCTAAAGAATTGACAACGTTTACGAAATTCCTCTCCAGGAAATAATTAAAATTTATGTAAGCAAGTCTTTCTGTAGCAGAAAACATTTTATAGTCTCATAAAAGGAAGGGAAGTCTGTGAGTATGACAGCTGACACACTCCACAGGGGATTCATCTTTATAAACACTTGTTTTCTGCTGGGGTTTGTGGAATGTATAAGGAGCATTAACTAGAATGAATAAATGGTTTCATAAAATCTTTGCAACTTAATTAAAGCTTACTGTAAGTATGGAATTTTTTTTTTTTGCTAGGTTGAGGAAAGTTAGTGGATTTTGTTTTACAGTAATATCCAGATAAGCTTTCTGGAGAAGTCATACAGGTACACAGTAGAAATTCATAATTAAATTAATTCTACACTTTCTATCTTTCTCAATCTCAACTAACACTGTAACTGCTATACAAACCTTTCATGTAGACATGCAGATTTTCATAGTTTACATTTTCCACTGGCTTAGCTGAGCTTTTTTTTTTTTCTTTTAGAAAAACTATAGTTATATAATCTATTTTAAACTGTTTCCAACAGCGTCATTGCACACTATTCCACCATAGCTATAAAAAGTGTTGACAGTGCAGCAACAAGTGAATAATCAAATAACACAGATGTTACAGACCTATTTGAGAAATAGATGTTGTCAGAGAAATCAGATAGATATACTGGAGGTTGTATCTCCTGTATCATTTTCAGTATTGAATTACAGCTTTATGCAATGTGTTGATAGTAAGTAGCGATGATATCAAGCAATTGAAAATTACTGAGGTGATGATACTAGAGGTCCTCTAGGTGTTAATGCACTTTAAATAATTGTTCCAGACACAGCCTTATCTGGTATTACTTGTCTAAAATTTAATTATATAATTAAAAAAAAAACCAAAAAAACTTCCACACAACAAAGACTAAAATAACAAGTTCAAATGACTAGTGTGTAAAAGCAAGGTTAAATAAAATATTTAAGCAAGTGTACTACAACATAGAATAAATATGTTAGCTTATTTCAATAAAATAATTCAGAAAAATCCTTCCTAGGCTTCTTAGATGGTTAAGACTTCGGTATTTCCTTCATAACTTAAACTTATATCACTGGAATTCTTATTAGAACAACTAACTTTGGTGACATGCCCACTCTGAAGTAATTTCAGATCAGAAAATTAGGTACTCGCATTTTTAAATCTCCTGGAGGATATTGTATATTAGACCTTCTCAAACCAAGTTTAACTGACTCTCCCAGCAAATCAATTAGAAACACACCTGGAGAGTAAATTGTCAATCATTTACATAACAGCCCCAGTCAAAGAAGGCTTCAAAACATGATTTCTGCAACTCTTAGTGAATGACTGAATCATCAGACTCTCAAGTTCAAGAGTAGGGAAAGGAGATAGTTTTGTGTGCTGATCTTGGCTGGTCATCAGGGTGCCCACCAAGTCCTTCATGAGCTTCTCCAATGTGAATCCTTCCCACAGTCTACATTACTACAATAATTGCTCCAGAATGAATCCCTTCTACTGGGTACAGGTTTTTAGGAATGCACTGCTCCAGCATGGATTCCCCCATGGGCCGCAGTTTCTTCCTGAAGACCTGCTCCTGAGTAGGCTCCTCTCCATGGACTACAGACCCTGTCAGGAGCCAGCTCCTTCTTGGGGCTGAGCTGCAGCTTCATTTAGGGCATATCCACCTGCTCTGGCTTGGAGTCCTCTAAGGCTGCAGGGGAACAAACTGCATCACCATGGTCTTCATCACAGGCTGCAGAGGAATCTCTGCTCTGGCACCTGGACCATGTGCTCTCCCTCCTTCTTCTCTCACATTTGTGTCTGTATAACTTTTTCTCTTACATTTTTTCACTCCTCTCTCACAGAGCTCCTGCCACCAAGTTTTTGCCCTTTCTTAAATACGTTATCACAGAGTCATCACTAGTGTCTCTGAACATTTAAAGGTTTGCTATCAGTGGGTTCATCTCAGAGCCAGCTTAAGCTGGCTATGTCAACATAAGAGAAGCTACTGGTGTCTTCTCTGCTTGACATAGGTGCAGCTCTTGCTGTCGTCTCACAGAAGCTATTCCTGAAAGCCCCCTCCTAACAAAATCTTACCTTGTAAACCCAATGCAGGCAGTCTATAAAGACCAAAGATCCAAAATATTGACAATATTGACAATATTACAAACAGAAGAAGAAGGGAAAATTTGTTGTCATTTTCCTAATGAAGCAGAAACACCTAATAAAGCCCTAATAAAGCATTATTATGAGTAAATATCACCTATCCTTTCTTCACAGGAGGTCCAAAATTTAGGTTAGAGTACTTTATAATGGTTCTTTCCAGCCCTCTGATGCTTACTTTCCTGGCTTTTCATTGGTCCCAAATAGCAAAATATGTCTGCCCAGAATGTTACTAGCTCATTACAATTTTTTTCTTGCAATTTTATACTATCTCAAATTTCTGCAATACTTTGACAGAAGTGTCCTACTCCCTATATGTGTGTTGTAACCTAGGATATTGTCCAAAAGACAGTGTTAGGAGACATTTGTGCCTGCTTCATGTAAAATGAGTTTTAAGAGAAATTACTAGTTTAGGAAATCTTACCCAGGTAAGTCCTTTGAAAACATAAATCTCACTTCTGCAGAAGTGCCTTATTGCAATTCTGAGAGAAGTAAGGGCTTATGCAGTTGCTAGAAGCAGAGTTCCAGCCTCACCCTTCAAATTTAATAGTACTTTCTCAACTTGATGGCTGTTTTGCTTTTGGTTTAGGACTTCATGTATTCAACATAAACTGAACTAGTCCTCAATATGGCTAAATTTTCTACTAAATTTTAAATACTACAGCATCGAGTAGTGTGATATTTCCATTACCACTCTATTTTGGAAAAAAAAAAAAAAAAAAGGTAAAAGCAGATTCTTCTCCTTATTTTGGCCCATGTGCAGATTTAATTCCTGCTCAGAGATCTGGAATGGTTGTGTGGCACATCCTAGGTCTGGCTTCATTTTTCTACAACTTCTTATTTTTAATTCTTTTTTACTCCTTTTCCATTTTTTAACAAAGAAAATATAATATTTGCCAAGGCTCAGAAATGTCACAGGCATTATACTGATGTTCCTGTGAAGAGCATGAGGGTTGTCTTGCCCTGGAATTTCTGCGAGTGGGCTAAGACCTAAGTTTTTTGATAATGTAAAGGCATTGTATTGACCATACATGAGTTTAGATAAGTAGGTGGGATAGAGAAGGTGTAAATATCAGAAGGAAGCATGAATTATACAGTGAATAGCATATGATTCAGAAGTATTTCCTTAGCTAACATAAATTTTGGTCAATTGGTTAGTATATCTGAAAAATCATTGGAGAAACTGATTGTGGTGGGTTGACCCTGGATAGGCACCAGGTGCCCACCAAGCCCTTCTATCACTCCCCCCAACCCCCATCAGCACGGCACACAGGGAGACAATAAGACGAAAAGAGCCGTGGGTTATGATACATAAAGATGTTATTCTCTGCTTCCCGTCTGCAGGCTATGTCAGGCCAAGTCCAGGAAGCAGGGCTCCAGGAACACGTAGCAGCCACTTGGAGGACAAAGCCGAATGCTCCCCAATCCTCCTCCTGCCCTCTCCCTTTATAGTTGAGCTGACATCATATGGTATGGAATATCCCACTGGTCAGCTCAGGTCGGCTGTATCCCCTCCCCCATCTTGCCCCCCCAGCCTCTGGTGCCATGTGAGCACTGGCAGTGATAACACAGGGGTGTTATCAACACCCTCCAGCTCCCAGTACTGCAGCATGAGGGCTGAATGGGGAAAAGCAGCTCAGCCAGGCCCACTACAGGGCTGTTACTGGGGCCAGTACTATTCAATATATTCATCAGTGACCTGGATGAGGGCACAGAGTGCATTGTCAGCAGGTTTGCAGATGACACAAAACTGGGAGGAGTGACTGACACACCAGCAGGCTGTGCTGCCATCCAGTGAGACCTGGACTGGCTGGAGAGTTGGGCAGGGAGGAATCAAATGAAATACAACAAGTGCAAGTGTAGAGTCATTCATGTGGGCAAGAACAACCCCAGGTACCAGTATAGGTTGGGGATTAACTTGTTAGAGAGTAGCATGGGGGGAAAATGACCTGGGGTCCTGGTGGACAGCAGGATGACCATAAGCCAGCATTGTGCCCTTGTGGCCAAGAAGGCCAGTGGCATTCTGGGGTGGATTAGAAGGGGTGTGGGTAGTAGGTGGAGAGAGGTTCTCCTCCCCCTCTACTCTGCCCTGGTGAGGCTGCATCTGGAATATTGGGCCTAGTTCTGGGCCCCTCAGTTGAAGAAGGACGGGAAACTGCTTGAGAGAGTCTAGCACAGAGCCACAAAGATGATGAAGGAAGTGGAGCATCTCCCTGCTTAGGAAAGGCTGAGGGAGCTGGGGGTCTTTAGCTTGGAGAAGAGGAGACTGAGGGGTGACCTCATTAATGTTTATAAACATGTAAAGTGTGTGTTTCAGGAGGATGGAGCCAGGCTCTTCTCAGTCTCAACCAATGATAGGACAAGGGACAATGGGTATAAGCTGGAGCATAAGAGGTTCCATAGAAATATAAGGGAAAACTTTTTCACTGTGAGGGTCACAGAGATCTGGAAGAGGCTGCCCAGAGGGGTTGTGGAGTCCCCTTCTCTGGAGATGTTTAAAACCCACATGGATGTGTTCCTGTGTGACCTGCTTTGGCAGGGGGGGTTGGACTCAATGATCTTTTGAGGTTCCTTACAGCCCTTAACATTCTGTAGTTGTGTTCAGGGTCACCTTGGGTGGTTGGGGGTCACCTCAGGGGGTTCCTGGTCATCGCAAGTGTGTTTGGGGTCACCTCAGGGTTGGGTGGCACCTTTGGGGGGATCACCTTACAGGGCTGGGGGTCATCTTAAGGGGTTCAGGGTAATCTCATGGTGGGTTGGGGGTCACCTGGACAAGTTGGCAGTCAACTTGGGGCTTCCAGGTCATCCCAGGCAGGTTTCAGGGGTCACCTCAGATGGTTTGGGGTCACCTCAAGAAGTTTGAAGCCCTCCCAGCTCCTGCTAGTCATTCCCAACTCCCCTCAAACTGCCATTAAACCTCTTCTCAGTGGCTCCCACCATCTCCCAGGAGCTGAAGCAGGGCAACATCCAGAGGCATCTTCCAGCAGGAGCTGCGCTGGAGCCCAGTCCCATAACCAGTGGAGGCAAGGACTTTGCCAGAGCCAATGGTCAGCAATTTGCAGACTTCTCAGCATGGCCATGTTGTAGATGAAGGCATCTTGCTTCCTGCCACACACCTGAGGTATCCCTGTTGGACACGCCCACAAAAGTCCATGCCCACCCACCTCCCATGGCCGGTAGATCCCTCCCAGGGTTTCACCTGGACCACCCAAGCTACAGAGACAACTTCGGGTGTAGTGCTAACCCCCCCCAGAGCCACCAAGCCCCGCCCAGAATTTCAGCTGTAGCCCTACACCCTGCCCGTAGACTCAAAGTCCTGCCCACACCATGCCCTCTCTGCAGCCTCAAGGCCCCTCCCACAGCTTCACCCTTGGCCCTAAGCCCTGCCCACAGCCTCCAAATCACCACTGCAGCTCCGCCCCTGCATCTAAACCCTGCCGGCAGCCCACACCTGTGGGTCTAAACCCTGCCCACAGCACACAGACCACGCCCACAGCACACAGACCACGCCCACAGCTCAGAGACCGCACCCACAGCTCACAGACCACGCCCACAGCACACAGACCACGCCCACAGCTCACAGACCACGCCCACAGCCCCCGAGCCCCACCCACTCCTCACCATCACCTCCCCACAGCCCCGCCCTCCCCCCCAGGCTTCACCCTCGCCCCGCCCCCACCTCCCTCAGAAGCCCCACCTCTCAGGCCCCTCCCCCTCTCAGACCCGCCCCCAGCCTCCTGCTGCCACCCCCTGCAGCCCCTTCCGATTTCAAAAAGCTAAATGGGGCGAATCAAAGAGGAATTGGGTCACTAGTTAATTTTGCTTTTGCTAATGCCAAGGAAAAGTGATTTTTTCCAGTTTTGCGATCTAAGCGTGCTAAATAAAACCGGCTGCGATAGGTGTCGATGTCACCTGCTAAACAGGAGGAGCAGCAGAATTGAAACTTGGGTCATAGTTGGTGTTTCCCGAACAATTTTCACAGCAGGAACTGAGTGTGTTCTTGGCAAGTGCTGATATGTTCGTAAACGAGTGGGATTCACATGAAATAATTATTGCTAATCATTATTTTATTTTTAATTATGTACTATTTTAATAACCTTTTTAAAATCAACAATACTTGTTCTGACTGGTATCATGGTTGCAGCTGAGGAAAATCTGGTTTTATGGAGAAGCCAGGGTTCCAAGAGGCAACGTTTTGGGCAAGGCTGAGCCTGAGGGTATGGCTATGAGGGCATGGCTATGAGGGTATGGCTATGAGGGTATGGCTATGAGGGCTTGGCTATGAGGGCATGGCTATGAGGGTATGGCTATGAGGGTATGGCTATGAGGGTATGGCTATGAGGGCTTGGCTATGAGGGTATGGCTATGAGGGCATGGCTATGAGGGTATGGCTATGGGGGCATGGCTATGGGGGC
>WTSP01019333.1:16791-34488 GCA_025331215.1 Actenoides lindsayi | reverse complement strand
GTGCCCCTTTTGTGCTCCTCAGCCCTCCCACTTGTCCTTCCACCATGGGCACCAGCACTGAGGCCATCAGGGCATAGATGACAGGGGAGAGTCACGTTGGTGTCCTGCTCATTATGGTCATGTCATTAGTGCAATTATGGCCATCAAGACAACCCAGGATCCAACACTGAGCAAGCATGATCTGCTCCCTGGAGATGCATCCAGCAGGTGTGAAGCCCCAGCACAGAGGATCCCTGAGCCCTGGGTCTCTGCCAGACCACCCACCACCCAACACTGCGCTCCGGTTTCTGTCCGCCTGTTCCAGCCACCCCCTGCCTGCATGCTCCCAGTTCTGGCCCCTGTACTTGCACTGAGCAACAGATTGTTCTGCCCCCTTCTCTGCTCCTCCCCAGCTGCTGCTCCCTGGGAGCACCATAAGCACCAGCCTAGCTTGCTGGGGCCAGTGGAGGGGTCCATGCTGGGGAGCTCAGGGCTCTGCACGAGCTCCCAAAGGACTCACGGTCTCCTCTGTGAGAACTAGGAGGAAATCACTCCCGTGGCCCCCAGGAACATCACTTGAGTCAGGAATCATTGACAGAGGATGAAAACACATGTGTTCAGGAAGGATGTGCCACCACAGCTTCTGTTAAGATTTTAAATTCCCAGATCTGCTCCAGACGCTACTTAGAGCAAGTGAGATTCCTAAGCAGCTTGCACACGGGCTGGTTGAGCATGGGTAGAGATAACCTGGGCCAGATCTCTGCAGAACAGTATGCCAGGCTTCCCTTTAAGGTACCTTTCACCTGAGAAGGGTTTGCTGGAAACACTAACCCACAAACAGTGCCAGAGAAGACGTTTAACTCCTAAGTCAGTTTAATGGCACTCTATGGCCAGAAGTTCCCCGAATCTCCAGCTGTGACAGGAATCATTTCACTCACTTCATTCCAAATTTGCTCAGTTTAATGTTTGTTCCAAAGGCACATGGTTCCCCATCACATCAGGACCTCACATCTTCACTGTGTCTTAACTCCTTCCATATTTTTCCTGTCTCAGGCCAGTAATTCCAGTTTCTCAGACTCACTTTCAGCACAGCTTTGGGGGCTCCCATGCACATGAAGAGGCATTTTTGCCACCACCCTTTACAGTGCTTCCACTTTGAATTCTGCCCCCTTACTCTGAATTCTTCCCCCACCCCCCAGGCAGCTCCCAAAAGAGCTCTGCTGTGTTTGTCTGAAAGGTTTTCAGGCTCTGAGAGGGGCTCATCCATCAGCCGGAGATTTGGCAGCTTTCCTGGGACTGTCAGTTCCCAAGAACAAACAGCTGCAAAGGCACCATCCTCTTCCCGGAATCAGGGAGGAGCACACATGGCTTCAGCCCATTGCAGAGGAGCAGCCAAGCACCAGAACTGCTGCCCTCAAGCCTGCAAAGCTGAGCTCATGGGACAACTCTGGACCAAAACAGTCCCCAGCTCATCTCGGAGGCAGCAGCATTTTCCAAGCAGCATCTCCATGGCATGTCCAGACCTGGAGCTAAGATGAGCAGCAGACCCCATCAGGCACAGCCAAGGACACTGGATTTGTGTCCTAGGGGACACAAATGCTTCAAGCCACTTACACGAGAGCCTAGCCCTTTGTGCATCTCTGTGTGCAAACCATCGTTGTGAAGCCGTCAGCTGCCCACCTCCATATGGAAGAGCCTGTGCTGTCCACACACCTCTCTCGTGAGTCCTCTGGCCACGAAGGCACCTTGCTCCGTGCAGCAGGCACCATTCTGACACCTGACACCAAGCCCTTCACTAACTCAGCTCTACAGCTTGTCCAGCCAGGATATCTCTTTGTACTCATAAATTAAATGCATCCAGGCCTGTTCTCCAGCACTAACGTCAGCTGGCATCACCCAGCCCACATCCTGTCCACCAAATGCTCTTCAGCCTACATAAGTGAACTCAACACACAAATTGCTCCTGAGCACAGTCCCTATCCAGCCAAACCTCCTTGAGAGCATGATTTGGCCTGAACCAAACCTATCTAGAGATGATAGCTATCCAGTGACAAACCCTTCACTCACTCGAGCAGGTGCTTGGCCTCTGTATCTGTAGAGAGACATGGAAGGGAGAGGTACGTATTGTGGTGAGCTTTGGCAATGCCTCTTGCAGCACGGCCTGGCAGGGGAGGCCAACTGCTCCTGTATCTCCAGGCACAAGGGATGCACCCAGGGTGTCAAGGGCTGGACCTCCAGGGACAGGGTGTGCACCCAGAGTGTTGGTGAACGGTGATGCAGTGAGTTGGAATCAGGGAGGTTGTGTTTACTGCCTTGTTGGGCAAGAGTTGCGCACCCGCTGAGGTCTTTAGCAGGTTCTTCTCAGGAAGGACTCGTGCTTTTATATATTATGCATTTGAGGAAAAAACGCTCACCGTGTCCCAGAGGAGTGCACCACAAGGAGCACCAGTTCCCTTGGCTCGTCCCTTTTCCATCCTCACGACAGCCCTGGTTCCTTGCAGACCCTCATTTGCCTCCCACCCCAGTGCACCCCCTGAAAGCGGGACAGGACCATTGCTGTTTCCAACAGCAGTTTGGTGGTGACCGTTTCCAAGTCCCCAAAGCCCAGCAGAGTGGAGATGGACCAGAGGCCTGACACAGGCTCTGGCCTTTGGGGCAGATTGCAACTCACAGACGCTCAACACGGCTTTGCCTCTGACCACTGGTGGGGAAGACAAGAGCTCAAGGCACCAGGTGCATCCTTGTTTCACAGCACGTTCCTTCCCCCCAGCTCCTGTTGTACCTGCCAGGATCATCACTTTTGCCTTCAACCCTGAGAAGCCCCATTTAACAGCTCTGTTATTATACATACAGAGTTACATAACTCTTCATACAGCAGAAAGCTGAGCAGCCTCTTCACTGCTGGCTCACTGTCCGCCAGACACCACAGGGCTTCTCCCTCCTGACATAAGAGGACCCTATTTTCACAGACAGCTTGGCATCATGAAAATGCATTCATAGCAACACCTTGATCACTTTGAATTACCACAGCCCTTCGATCTCCTGCACACTCCTGGAGGGCCTCTTCCTCTAGGTTTTCTCTACTTCCAGTCATCCTCCTTCCACTATCTGGCAAAGGCATGAAGGAGAAGCCAGGCTGTGGTGTTAAGAACACAGCCAAGCATGCTCCTGGGCTCTCCAGAGAGCAAGACCAGACCTCAAATACACCACAGGCTGTTCTGCTATGATGTCAATCTGGATATCCTTGATAGAAACAACATGAGCTCTGAGGAGATGCACCATTGCCTATGATGAGAGGGAAAAGGCCACAGAGGAAATAAAGGGTTGAAGCTCACTACCTGGAAGAGCTGGGCATGACCTCCAGGTGGGATGTCCAAGTGCCCTTAGCAAAGAGCCATCACCAGCTCTGAGAACAGCCATGGAGAAGAGGTACCTGAGGCAGGCTGCAGCTTCTTAAAGGGGCTCTTAGCAGGTTGGGCTGGATGCTGGTGAGTCAGAGCAGTTTGGCAAAGGCAGCCCTCACATGAGGAGTGTAAGTCCTGTCTTGGAAAGAGGGAATGCCAGCAGCAGCAGGTGGCCTACAGGTACCCATGCTGGGACTGACAGGAAGAGCAGAGTTGTCTAGTATTCCTTAAACACAACAGCCAGACAAATTTCCACCCATCTTACCATACATTCAGCCTGTCCATACCTACCCAGTGTGGCTATAAGGATGCGTTGTGACAGCAGAAGCCTTGCTAAAAATCAACACAAACAATATTCACTATTTCCATACATCACATCATAGGAGTAACTGGGTTGATCAGGTACATCTGGTAAATCCCTGCTAGCTGTTTCCAGACATTTCTTGTCCTTTATGGGCCTGAAAATGTTCTCCAGGAGGTGAAGCCTGTAGCTCCCCAGACTCTTCTTGCCCTTTTTGAATGATGAGAAAGCATCGTCTGGCTGGATCTCCTGTGGAAGCAGACACCCTGCATGCACAACAAGCACTAGGAAGACACCCTGAACACTGAAGGCCCATGAAAACCCTTTCCCCTCCTCTCCATGCATGAGTACCTCAAAGAACTCTAGATCTATTTTCCTGGAGCCTCTCTGGTCTCTCCCTTTGGGAACTAGGAACATTTTGTAGCAGACTACGTGTTGCCAGTTGTGAGTGTGCTGCAGGGCTGGACCATCCCCATCATTCTCACAGAGGAATCTTCACCGATGTTCTATACACATTGCCACAAGGAATCTCACAGGACACTGTGCAGAGTTTTCTGTACCTCAGTAAGTCAGAGGACTAAAGACAAGCCTGGAGGCAATGCCCTTTTCCGCAAGTGGGCAGGGGAGAGTTAAATAAACGCTCTTTAGTCTTATTCGATCAGACCTGTCTCTCTGAGATATCTCTGTTAAGTATTTTAGCTTGTTTGAGTTTAAAAGCCTCTTGGTTCCTTTAGAAAGCTGGCAGATCAAGACAGATCCCCACAAAGCTCTGCCCAGCTCTGCCTTCACATTTATTTGAACCAGAGCGATTCACCTGTCAAATCAGATGAGCCCAGAGCTAGCTGAAACACATTTTGGTCTCCAGCAACTGTAAAAAGTCCAGACATCATCGTCAGCACCCACAGACACACCCATCCCTGCACACCTACACACAGGTGGCTTAACCCAAAGGTTAAGCCAGAGTCACGGGTCAGATCATCTGGGTGGCTGCAGTGCCTGGGCATCAGCACTCAGGGCCACTGGAGATGCCCTGATGCACTTGAGACCCACTGCTGGACCCCACACGCCCTGCCAGGACAGGAGAGCAGCTGTCCCAGGCATTGCTGCACCAACCCACTTTGCTCAGTTACCGACACAGTTTCAGCCTCTTAGTTTCTAACACCACAGCTGTGGGATGACAGCGGTCCACACTTGTGCTTGGACACAGCAGCATCTGCCAAGTTTGACAGTTTAAAACTGCCTTATTTAAAAGGATCCTGTTCTGGAATTACTGCTCGGTTTCTGCCACCTCAAGCCACTGTCTCAGGAACAGACCAAGCCCATCCGAGCTCCTGCTCCAGGGAGTTTCAAATGAACACATTTCCACATCCCTCCCCAACCCACAGTGCCCCTTTTCACAGTAGAGAGCCCTGAGCACCATCCTGTCTCCTGGAGCCTTTGCTCACCTACTGATGGCAAACCAAGGACCCTCCGCCTCGAGATTTCCAGAGCCTGATGCTAATTTCTACCAGGAGCCAACAGAGCAGCTCACAAACAGCCATCCAGGAGTTAATATTTGACTGAGCAATTCCAGTAGGAATTATCACAAAATTTGTATCTGGACTGAAGTTGGAGCATCATCAATACAAAGGGGAGCAAGGTTATTGCAGAAGAAGGGCCTCCTTGAGCTCTGGAGGAACACCACTCCAGTGCAGCTTAGCAGAGGAAAGGAACAGGCGCGTGCTTAGGCACTGATCTGAAGGATTTCTGCTCAAATATGGGAGTCCATCAGAAATGACAGAGATCAGGGTTTTTACTGCAACAAAGCAAAGGCTAAGGAGAGTCAGAAATGCTTGCTATAAATACGACAGGGGAGTAAACACCATGGAGGGAGAAGACCTATTTAATCCAAAGCACAAATTGGCACAAGAATAAATAAATATAAATTTGCCATGAACATAGGCTGAACATTAATGGGATTCTAACCACCAGAGAAGTAATGCTCTGAAACAACCTTTTTGACAAGCAAGAAACCAAACTGATTATAGGATGGCTTCTGAAACATTTATGGTTCATAAGAGGACAAGGACAATAGTGGACAACGCGTTGAATGTCTTAGAAATCTGTGTATACAAACATTAGAAACAGAACAAACAGGACGAGCTCAAATTCTTCATACAAAGCAAAATTCTGATTTAATTGGCGTAACAGGCTTGTTGGGATAAGTTATGTCTGGAATATTAATATCCAACTGTAACACTTGTTCAGGAAGGGAGAACAAGGAGAAAAAGGAGGATCTCAAGAGCATAGGTGCACCCCCTGAGTATGAGACTGCAGTAGGAAATCGTATCTCAATAAGAATTAAAGGAAAAACTGGGTGCTTCTAGGGCAGAAGCACATGGAAATTCAGCTAGGAAGAGAAAACAGACCAGCTGTTTCAATGAGCAGCTCACAGTGTAGCAAAAAAACCAGAATCTGGTGGTAGGAAGGAACTTTAGCTACTCAGAATTGCTTGACAGGGATCCTGTAAATCACTGATTGCTTGGCAAGTTTTATGACTGCATTGGCAGAAGCAGTCATATCCAAAAGGTAAAACTGACAAACAAAACCTCTAAAGCTGAAAATTTTCTAGATTTGCTTCTGGCTAAAAAAACCCCAACCCATACACACAAAAACAAACAAACAAGCAAACAAATTCAAAACAACAACCAAACCAACTGCATCATAAACTGGTTAAATTGGTGAGGCAGAGCCCATGGAAGGAAAGTCTACACAGATGCTAAAGACAGCTTAGGGAAATCACAGCCACAAATGAAAACTGTTCTGATGAGGAAGCAGAGGGAGGAATTTATTAAAAGGCTAACTTCGCAAAACTGGAAACTTGTCACTGATGTCAAGCACCAGACACGAGTGAAAAGAAAGGAAAAACAACCCGAGTGCCTTGGGATGGACAATGGAGAACTCACAAAGTCAGAGGATCCAGTCTCCGAATGAGACACAAGCTGAGAGGACTCGAAGGCCCACGGCTGCTCCGGAAGCACTGGCAGAAAGCAGCAGGGCAGAGCAAGGGGTGGTTCAGAGCTCCACCACACAGAGATGCTGTCGAGAGGCATCAGTCACAATCACAAGGCTGCAACAGCTTAGAAAGTCAATTTTTTGTATCAGCTGTACTGGAGGACCATCATCACAGAGGGCTTCTAGACTTGCAGGTCCAGAGCATTCAGCAGCTTTCTCCAGTAATCCTCCCGACATCCCTGAGGAGATGCCATGTACAGGGCTCTCCACACAGCTTTTGACACCATCTTGTATGACATTCCTAGCGACAAGGCAGAGAAAGCCATCTAAGTTTAGCTTCTCTAGAGCAAGTGCAAAACCAACTACTACTAAAAAAATCTACTTGTAGATGGTTTTAGCACAAAATGGGAAGACATATCCCAAGGAAACCTGGCTGAGGCCTAGTGATGGTGTTCAGTGTCCCTTGCTCGATTTTCATGATGGCATAAAGACTTTTTTTTTTGTTTGTTAAATCTGCAGGTGGATCAACTTAGAAGCCAGAATTAGAATTCAAAATAACCTTGACAAATCAGGAAAAATAGTCGGAAAAAAAAAAACCAGGCTGCAATTTAGGGAGGACACATGCCCAGAGCATATGTAAGAACAACCCATTTCAGGAACGCAGATCAGGGAACAAATAGCTTGGTAACAGCTCTAATATAATACAGATGAAGGTGGATGTGGCACCGCTACAGCCGTGCTGTGCTGGAGTGTAGAAACTTGTTTACAAGATGGGGTTGAACAAAGATCTGGGAGGAATGATCTTCTCCTGGGCCGTTGAAAGCTCCCCTGCATAGGATTTTTTTTTTTCTTATTTCTAGTCCAACCTTCCCTCAATGCAGCTCCTGTCCATCACCTTTCGCCTTCTCCATTCATCCTGTGTATCTTTTTTTCAGGGTTTCTTTTTATCCACTACTAGTAATTTCCCTTTGAACAACCCTTTGAATGCCTTTACTCACTTGTAATGGTATTGTGATCATCTGAGCGAAGCCCCGTTGCGTTAACATGTAAATACCCAGCGTATCAATCTCAGCAGCAAGGTGGTTGTTGGCATTTCAGAGGGATGGTTTCTCCCACCAGGATGACAAACCGTGTTTGTTTCTCTATAATTATAGGCGGGAGCACACCTCCACCTCCACACTTCACACTCTCAGCTCTGCCTGGCTATTTATTGCAGTTTTGGCAAATTCATATGTCACCAAACGTGACCCTCAAATAGGTTTGACTTTTTTTAGTTTGGCTCAATTTTTTTGTGTGTATTTTACTCTTTGGCAGGTTGGGGGTTGGGGTTTTTTTCACTCTTTCTCAAACTTTTGGTCAAGCATTTGTGTTCCTTCTTGCTGCAGCTCTTCATCATTCATCTGATCAAGGATATCTCGGGGAGTCCAAATTAAGCACTCCTCCTAAGCATTAAACCTGCAGCCCATTCCAAAGACTCTTTTTGTGCCGTTTACAATATCACGAAGAAGAGGAATCCTTCATGTTTAAGATCCTGTGAATTAATTCCCTAAAACACAGAGCAAAAAGGTGCAAGATGGCGGGACTGGGATGCAGTCCAAGTATCATTTGTGGTATCTACTCACTACATTTGGTCCTAGAGGACACTGCAGTATTAAGGTGCTGCTGACACACTTGCTACCCTTTAAGGTGTATTAAATTTGAAATGCAATAGAAAAAAAAAAAAGTGACTCTGTGCCCTAGAGAGAGAGAGGATTGTGAGCGTTTGTGGTTATGGTGGCAGTGCAGGAGGCCTATCCAAGACTACAGGGCCAGCTCTGGGTCTGTTCACAGGCAAACAGCCCCAGGTGCTTAATCCTCCTCTCAGCACAAATTTAAATAGCCTTAAAGATTTTTATTATTTTTTTTTAAATTGAACATCCAGTGTCTGTCTGTGTATTTAAAGACACCCCGAGCCAATTCTGCAGCTATTGCTGAATATTGGTCCTGGCAAATTTTCTCCAGAGCAAATATGCAGAGCCCTGGCAGAGCCCAATGCACGTGGTGAGGACTCCATTTCCCACATGTCCTTGTCTCCTTAGATGTCTCCTTGCAGTGACTTTTTGTCCTGCGATGCTAAATTTGGGGTGCTGGATGCCAGGGCACCCAGTGAAGCCAAGAACAACAAACAGCCATCAGACCTACAGGGTCCCATTTAGACCCAGGACAAAGCCCAAGGACACAGGGGTTCGGGCAGGGCTGCCCAGACAGCTTTAGATTTCACCATCCTAAACAACACTGCATCAGTTGAAAGATCCTGCCCCTCACAATTATCCCCTTTTCTGGGTAATATGTCAGGCACTGCCAGCTCCAGCAGCTTCACACCACTCAACACTTAATGCCCCTTCCCCGTAAGAACTAAATTCTCATTCTAGTCTTTGCACCCCATCCTTTAACATCCCGTTAGTCCCTGCAAGTGCTCTCCCTTCATTCTGTCACCACTAAATCTCGTTCAGAGCTGTCATAAAAGGGGATTTTTTTCCCCACACTTTTTGTAAATCCAAATATCCACTATCACCTGGACTCAGTTAGTCAAAGAGCTGCTAATACCTTCTAGGACACTGCAGAATCATGTCAGGTGAAATCCTTACCAACACCACTGCCCAGGTCTTACTGCTGGTGATGTTTTCTGGACACCTTTTCCTTTTTGCCTTATATATGAGTTCAGGCAGCTGGAACTGCTCTGATGAGTCTTTCTGCAAGCTTTCAAATCCATCTGTTCATGATACTCTGTGCTTCCCTTCCTATCAGAGCCTCCAGAGTTGGTATTTAACACTTGTTAGCTTTTCCTGATTCCATTTTTATGTAAATACACGTTTATCATGTTTGCCTGAGGAGAAAGTATTTGTGGTTTCCAATTCCCCAGCACTGCCTAATGCCTGTGCACAGCAGTCAAACACTGACCCTTCTGTCGGGAAGACAGCAGAGGTTTTGAGAGGGGTCTAAAGCCAATTATTTTATTTACTATATACTGAAGGGTAATGAGTTGGTCAAACTTGCCGATTGTGCTGCTCTAATTCTTTGGTTGCGCATCCAACAGTGGCAGGCACAGAAAGGATCCATTCAGCAGCAGATCTCTATGGAGCAGCTTGGGAAAGAGGAACAGGGCAGGTGAAAGGATCATACACATAATAAGAGAGGTGAGAAGAGTCGGCGGCCAAAGATACGTGTGGGTTGGGGCTTGGGAGCAGACCAAGGTAGCAAAGGGTTTACTGAGCTTGCAGGGAGAAAAATTTGATCCAGGAAAGCTTGAGATCATCAGCTGGATTCCCACATTGCTAAAAGCTGCTAACAGCCATGTAGTGTCATCTGGCAGAGCCAGCCATGGGCAGCCTCAGCTGCAGACACCAGCACACAGGGCTTGGGTAGATGCTGGAGCATCCAGCACTACACATTGCCCATCGGTGCAACAACATCCCACACTGGGCCGGGCACATTTTGAGCAGGGACTGAACAAGCTGCAAAGTTACGTTCAGGTACGTTCACATGGCATGAGGCAGTGCCAGGTAGATGCTCCTATCTCCTGCAGGCAGAAAGAGGCCTGCAGGTATCCCATTTTCCGGGCAGGTATTCAAAGCTCTGGGATATTGCACACAGCTTCCTGTTGCTGAGATTAGGCATGCTCCTGGGAATCCAGCTTCTTAGGGCACAGGGACTCCAGGCAGCCTTTTTGCTGGTTCCCAGATGGTCTCAGGGAAGAGGTGGTCAGCTCACACAAGCTCCTTCAGGCATGCTTAGTAATTTATGCAGTTGCAGGCACAGATGGAAATTTATTCTCCTGAAAGTCATGGGGCCAGGGAATACGGTCAGATGAGACTCCAGGATCCTGCAACTTGCAGGCAGTGGGTAATTCACATGGAGACATTAGCAAAGGGACTATTGCTTAGCCAGATGAGACCCTGTCCTGGTTTCTCAGCAAGCCCAAACACAGCAAACACAAGGTCATCACCATTAGCAGGAGCAGGTGCTATTTCACCACACTAACCCCTGCCCAGGTTCCTGCTATAGCCTTCAAAATCTATTCGTTGATGGCAGATGAATGACAAACCCAATGGCATCTGGCAAAGCTCTCCCCTTCCAGAGTCTACCCCAAGAGCTGTGCCCAGCACTCCCTAGCTGTACCTCCTGTGGGACAACCCTCCCTTCTGCTACAGCTCCTCCACAACCATGCAGTAAGACGTTCAACAAGTAAGGTGGTGGCACCAGGAACAGGGGTAAATACCTGTCCTCCAGCTTGGCTGTTGGCTCAGATCTTGAGTTAAAAGGATCGTGGAATCATTTCAGTTGGACACCTTTAAGATCATCAAGTCCAACCATTGGGTGGATGGCAGTGACTGCAAACAACCTCAGATAATAAGCAATGAAACTTTTATCCCTTTAATTCTGCCATTGGTGTGTTTTCTTACAACAAGCTCTTCTCCAATGCAGAGTCTTGAGAGAGCAGTAGATACAGTGAGACTATCACAGGCTTGAAAGGTTGTTGTCAGTGCTGGTTTCCCAGGTCAGCCTCGGTGTCTGTGCTCCATAATTAATTTGTAAATAGGAGGTTTATAAATCAGAAGTCCATCATCAACATGCATACACACTTCAGGAACTCACCAACAGTTATAGCAGTGTGATTTGGGTCCCTAATAAGCTTTGGGCAGGGGCTTATTATTTCTTACTGGAGGGAAGGGAGGAATAAAATCTCAATTTCTAGTTAGTCACAGAGATTTGATCAACACATTTGTGTTAATGATCTGTAGAGTGCAAATTGCATGAAATCCAAAGAGATGCTGAGAAGACATTAAAGACCATGGGTGCCCAAAGCCCCAGTCCCACACTTAGCCTCTGAGCTTCTTTTGGGAAAAGCAGCATTTTTGTTTCTTTGTGTAGAACCTAATATAATAAATTCCCAGCATAATATAAATGGGATTCACCGGTGCTGCTACTCCGCAGATACTAAACAGCCATAAGCAAGTATGAGAGGACCGTGGCACATCCTTACCTGGCAGGTCAGACTCTGAGTACTGTGCACGCTGCAGTTGGTGTAGTTTCAGCATTCACACATTTGCAACAGAACAACAGTGCAGTTAATATTCAAGATCCTGGGCAAGTGCCAGCAGCAGCAACTTAACTGCAGCACCTTCACTCCATCAGCAAAGGGCAAAGATGCCAAGCTGACCAAGTGCCTCCCTTGAGGCAGGTCCTACTGCCTCCCCCAGCCTCATCCTGCATTGTCACAGTTACACGTTTTTCTTCTCTATCATGTGGCAGCTTTTGACAGGGTATGTCCAGAGCTGCTCTGTCCATCCGCTCTAATGCAACAGAATAACCTGCCTCGTGAGCATTGAGTAGCTGGGGGCAGGTCAGAGTTAACACCCTGTTCTACCCAAGCATCAGGATGTGTCCAGAGAAAGCTGCACCCCACTCTCTGTGACTAGGGCTCAAAGAGCAGCACAAGGCTCAGGCTCTATCACACACTTCTGTTCTAACCAGATCTGCCACCTCTGGGCTCCTCGAAAGCCCTCAGGGCACAGTGGAGGTGACACACCAGTCCCTTCTCATGTTCCCCAAACTCTGGGTAAATCCCACTGCAGCCAAATCTCCACCCACCAAGAGCTGTTTTGCCCAGATTCCTGTGGACAGGAACTGGGGAGGGAGTGACCAGGGCTCAGCCAGCACAAGGTGCAGGGGTGCTGATGTGAATGAGACTCAACATGTTACTCACCCACAGCCCCACTGCTCCTCATCTGCATCCACAGACACTCTTATAGGCAAAACAAAGACCCATCCTCCAATGTCTGAATAGAAGAACACGTCCACCTGTGAAGGCAGCACATCTGCAACAAGTTAGACCTCTGCCACAAGCTGGGCAAATCGCTTCCCCACCCCCATCCTGGCCTTCCCCCATTTTGCCATCACACGTGCTTTGAGGATTTGTTCCTCAGTCTGGGAATTAACAATCCTTTGCTGGGAGAATGAACTTGAGTGTAATGTGTCCTTGTGCACGATGGAGTCACCAGCCCTTCTAAACAAGCATCCATTTTCAGACCAGAGGCACCCAACCCAGCTCTCCCACTACCGGTTGTCTCAGTGCTGACAATCCCTACAGGACTCAACCCCTCCTTGCAAGGACCCACAGCTCCTGACCCATAAAACCTGGTTGCTGCCAATCCCACAGATGCTCATTTCCTGGCACAGCCTATTAATAAATTTCACGGCTCCAGGCTCCTCTATAACTGCATTTTTTGCACCAACAGTGGCTATGCCCTTGCTCTGTATGTCTGGACCAGGCATACCTCTCACCCACCACGTCCCCTGCACCATAAAGGAGAAGGAAAAAGCCGTCTCTGGAAGCACAAATTGGTGGGATAAACTGCTGCTAGCTGAGCCCACTGAGCTCCTCTACTTATTCCGAGTGAACTGCTCACTTTGAAGGGATAAACAGTCTGATTAAACTAACAGCTCTTCCATCCTTACAGTGATTCTCTAGGAAGGATCTAAGCAAAGCCAGAGTGAGCTCAATCTCTAGCAGCAAATACACTGCTGACTCCTCCTGGGAGAGAGCCTTCTGTGCAGAGCAGGAGGAGCCGAGCCAGAGCAGGGGAGCTGGTTGAACTTTGCTTTCTATCAAGTAATCTCATTACTGCAATTTCAGAGACAGGACTGCTGGGCAGGGTAGCAGGAAGCAGGGCTGGGGCTCTGCGTAATTCAGCCAATATAAACAGCAACCTGTGCCTGGACTGTTGGTGCCTGCTGCTGGTACGAACCCTCGGCATCGCTCAGCGTACCCGTGGAGCTCAGCAGGAGCGGTCCTGTCATCTGAGGCCACATCTGGGAGGGCTGATACGGGAGGGCTAGGAAAGACTAACAGCTAATTAATGAATGCAGGAAGTTTCAGCTAAATATGAGGAAAACCTCCTCTAGTGTGAGGATGACAAAGCACTGAAAGAGGCTGCCCAGGGAGAGGTTATGGAGTCTCCTCTGGAGACTTTCAAAACCCATTTGGCTGCGATCCCGTGTAATGTGCTCTAGGCAGCCCTGCTTTAGCAGAGGGCCTGGACGAGATGATCTCTAGAGGTCCCTTCCAACTGTGACGACTCTGTGTGTGACAGTACAGGGGTACTACCAGGGCCCACTCACGCTGTGTTCTCGGTCTAACACTCTCCTGCATTCGTCCCTGATGCAGAAGGGGAATGATGGTGGGGAGGGCAGAGCAGATACAGAGAGCAACGATGGCCTGGCACAAACTTGAAGAATCTTTATACACCCTGACAAGATGTAGGAACAATGAGGGTTATTTGCATTTCCCAAGGAGAGTCAGTGTTCTCTAGTCAGCTCTGGGGCACAGCAGAGCCTCCCATGGTCCTGCAGAGAAGGACAAGCCGCAGACGGGTATCACCTCTGGTGTAGTGGCCAGACTGGGCCCATATGTTTTTATTCAGGTTTGTTCCCCTGTTTTTCCAGGTTTGAATGCGGCCTGTAGGGGATGACCATCCACACCAAATTTCTCTCAATGCAGCATCACACCCAAAACACCACTGCTGCATTCCCAGGCACTACAGAAACCTTTGATAATGCACCAAACTCCTTGATGCTTCCAGCTCAGACAGGAGGAACCACTCTCACCTGCTCTGTTCACAGCATTCCTGAATATCCTACCAACAAAGGGCTCAGAAGCTCCAGTGTCCTGGGTGAGTCTACCTCACTGACCCCCCAGGATCCTTCCCAGGTCCCAAGCCTGCCTTCCAGGCCAGGACTTTGCAGCCAGCTTGCTCTGAGCAGTCTCTGCCCATTCCACCTCACACACATCTTCCATCTGGACTGGCTCCTTCCTGGAGCTCAGCACCTGCAGTGCTCACCAATTTCACACGGACATGGAGCCCTGTCTGGGCACCACATCTTTCTTTCCAGATGGATTAACAGGTCTTTTCCAGACAGCTGCACATTACATTGTTTGTGCTGCGTTCCTGCACTGTTCAGCATGGTTTGTGTCTTCATCACTCAGTGTACAGCCTCAGGGCTTGCTTACTACTCATCAAACCCTGCTCAGAATTGGGTATCTTTGGCTTCCTCTTACATTTATCTGCTGCACTCATCACCCGAAGAAGTAAGTCGTAGAAATATCAGAGAGGTTATGAATTCTTACAGTGCCCTATGACACAAGGAGACGTACTGTCCCCCTTCAGCCTGGCTCCCAGATGTACCCCTCTCAAAGGCTGGCCTTGGACATCCAGCTGCACCAATGACTCAACTGTGGTCCTGTCCAACCAGACTCTCTTTGCTTGCCACACAGTGCTCTGAGTACAGTAGGTGTTCTTAGAAGAAAACCAAGTTGTCCAGGAAATCAGCATGAATAATACAGTTTGTTTGCCACAGGCAAAGATGAATTTATCTCATTTCTAGTGTTTCCTAAGATCTCAGCTCTTGTTTTAACCCTCTCAAGGTGCTCATAGCAGAATAAGGTTCTTAGCAAATATCTTAGCTTTCAAAGACAAGAGGGATGTGCCGTGTCCTGCTACACTCTCTATTGAAATGCACCAATACAATAACCACAAAAATATTTTGGGTGATGTGGACTCTGAATGTCTCTCATCCAACCACTGATCATAGCAGAGCTGATCTCCTGGCTGAATTACACCACCCAAGGCCTTGTGCAGTCAAGTGCAGAATACCTCTTAAGATGGAGACACCACCACCTCTTTGGCCCCTATTCCACTGTTTCATCACCTTAAAGAGGAAGATTCTTCACCTATGAGCAAAGTTCTGCTGTTGCAAACTGTGACCATTATCTGATGTCTTCCAAGGGTCTAGCTTCCTCTCTATGACTATCCATTAGGTACAGACAACAGCAATTAGATCACCCCTCACTTTTTAATAGCTTCTCTTCATTTGCTGTATGTTTAAACCCCTGACCATCTTTGTGGCCCTTCTCTGGACTTGCTCCAGAGCGTTGACCTCCTGAACTGGAGAGCCCAAAACGGCACACTAGATGTGGCCTCACCAGTGCTGTACTAGAGGGTTGCAGGGTCCTGAAAGGAAGCCACTTGTAGCTGGCCACCAGTTGGACTTTGTACTGCTGATTGAAACGCTGTGAGTTGATGCTCCAGCCAATTTTCCACTGGAGTCATCTGTATCTCATGAACTGAGAGACCAACTTAACTCGCTAAAGCCAAGGTATGCAACATCCATTGCTCCCATCTGTTTTCTCCTCAACTAAGGCAATCAAATTTGCCACTGGTAACTCCTCACTGGAGACAGGTCAGGTCTTCTTCAAGTAGAACAGGGTTACGACAAGTCACCGGCACCCTGAAGTCATTGCCCAGAAGCAGCTGCCACTCACAGCACTGATTCTTCCTCCTTAGTCTTATGTGCTCCTGGAATCATTTCCATGTGTTTTGCTAACACTGCCTTCTCGCTGGCTCCCAGATGAAGTCTGGAAGTTGCCCAGCAGCCTCCTCCAGCTTCATTTAACATCAAGGGCTGTTGCTATACAGCAGTGCCTGGGTTCAGCAGCCATTTAGCCCATGTCTGCAGAGCTCAAGCTATGACAAGTCCAGCAATGGTTACTGATCAACAGACAACTGTTCAATGTGGCTAAAACCAGTTGCTGAAGCCCAAACGAGACCTGAGACTTCACATTGTCTGGTCAATGCAAACCCCCTGGCCTTCCGCAATAAAGACAATAGGAATATTTTTGGAAAATTAATAAAATCCAGGGCTCCCACCTTGGTCCCTAACTGTGGAAGTGTCATGGCTGCTGAAGAGCACTGAAAGCCCTGCTCACCCACAAGGCCAAAGGACATATTTGCTTCACAGTCTCACAGCTGCTTACCAGTGCTGCATGTGACAGCCCAGAGAAGTCTGTAGATGTTCTCCATGTTCCGTCATCGCTCACTTCTCCATGGGGTCAAGCAGCTCCGCAGGGCCAGTTCAGTCAGACATCTTTCTTATTGCAGGTTTTCCAAGCCTGAAGATGAGAAAAAAATGGTTCTGCAACTAATAATAGAAGCTGTGAAGAGTTAAAATGTCCCAGGAGCAGAAGCAGCTTTGATTCATTCCTCCACATAAAAAGTTTCTAATTATACTGAGTCTTATCTCTGTGCTAAAGAGGATTCATAACTCTGCCTTTGTCCTTGGTGTGCTCAGCAGCAATGGCCGGATTTTGGACACTGAAGGGATGACAGTTCAGGAAAGAAAAGCAGTTATCGGACATCCTTCAGGGTGGATGGGCACTCATCAGAAGCCTCAGGAGCTCCAGAGATGGGTATAGAGTTAAAGCACAATCTTTGATGAACATATCTTGACACGCACAGCTATAGCTGTGGACCAGGTGACCTCCTGAGGTCCCTGCCCACCTGAATTAGCTCAGGAACATCTAATCTCAAGCAGAAGCGCCCATACTCAGTGCTGGGTGATCATGCTTCCACAGCAAGGATTAACGTGAAGATGAAAACCTGTCCTTCCCCTGTCATCAGAATCAGCAGCAGGCTGCATGCTCCAGCTTGGCACCTCATCCTGAACTCCCAGGCATCTCCTGAGAGCTCACGCAACTGGAGGATGTGCAGCCGCTTCTGTTAGGACAAACCAGCCAGCCAAGCACTTAAGCAGCACTCAAAATCTCCTTACATAACGTCCAAAACAAAGGCTGCCCAGGCAATCAACACGCTTCCTCCCACATAGAGGGCACGTTATTGGGACAGGTTCTGCATTGCATCTCCACCTCCAGAATACACGGGTGCACGCGCACACGCGCACACGCGCACACACACACACTCACACAAACCCTCTCCCCCTTGTTTTTATGCAATGCCTTTTATGTAATACCTGATTTGCAGCTCAGTGTAGAATGTAGAAGATAGATTTAAAATGCAAGTTGTACATAGAATCATAGAATCAATCATAGAATCATAGAATCAATCACAGAATCATAGAATCATAGAATCATAGAATCATAGAATCATAGAATCATAGAATCAATCATAGAATCATAGAATCATA